>SZWC01041651.1:0-10930 GCA_023375785.1 Penium margaritaceum
CATACCACAACTCGTAGGGCGTGCGGTGACCTGGGAGGGGACCGTGGGGAATGCGGTTCCAGACCCAGGTCATGTATGCCATGCCCTCAAAGGCAAAGGCCTCAGGCATGGCACTGTCGGCGCACATGGCACGAACTGCATCCTCCATGGTGCGGTTCCAGCGCTCGGAGACACCGTTCTTCTGGGGGGTGGCGGGAGCAGAGAGGTTGTGGAAGATACCGAGCTCGGTGAAGGAGCGAGCCATGTCACCGAGGTACTCACCGCCACGGTCCGAGCGAAACGTCTGAAGGCGGTAGGGAGACTGGCGTTCGGCCATGACCAGCCAAATGTGGACCGCAATAGCTGTATTGCTCTTCTGGCGCAGGCTGTAGACCCAGCGCATGCGCGTGAAGTCATCAGTCAACGTCAGGACGTAGCGACCGCGGTCCTCCTGAAACTCGACAGGGAGCGGACCCATGAGGTCGGAGTGGACAAGCTCCAGGGTCCGACGAGCCCTGGAGACAGACGTAGGATAAGCAGACCGGTGCATTTTTCCCTCAGCACAGGCTGGACAGTCGGTCGTGGGCGGCGCCTCGAAGGACGCTGCATCAAGACCGAGAGCGGGCTGACTACGGATCAGCCTATTGACAGCCCCCAGGTGCACATGACAAAGACGTCGATGTAGGAGGCGGTGGTGCTCGGGGGATAGAGCACCAGCGACAAAAACACGGGCAACAGAAGAGGGAGGCAAGGGGGGTGCACTCACAGAAAACCCATCTATGTGATACAGATCATCGATGACCGTCCCACTGAGGACAGTCTCCTCGGTGTCGCGCATAAAGATGCGAGCATCGGCAGCCGTGTGCGTGACACCGAGGCCCATCTTGGTGTAAGCACGGACAGACAGCAGGTTGAGTTCCAGATCAGGGAAAAAGAGGACGTCGGAGATGTATACGGGACTAGCTGGCCCAATGAACTGCACAACCCCAACACCGTGGAGAGGGACCTCATGGCCAGCTGCAGTGCGCACAGAGCAAACAGCGCCAACGGGATGCAAGACGACAAAGGCGTCACGACGACACGTCATGTGATGAGTGGCACCAGAGTCCACGACCCATGTGGCATCTGTGACCCGTGTACAAGGGGCAACGTGGGACTCGGCGACGGAACAAGGCGCGGCAGCAGGTCGCTCGGCAGGCAACGCGGCAAGACGAGCAACGGAGCGTACATGAGACGCATGCAACCAAGACACGTCATCGGGTCCGTCACGTGCACACGGCTGGGCATGGGGACCACCACAGGCATCATCACGCAACGCCACAGATAGTCCACAGGCAGTAGGACCCCTCGACTCAGTCAATTCACTCGCACCTCCCTGAGATGAGCGCAAGGCGAGAAGTTGGTGCAGCTCGGCGATCTTCCTGTCACGTTCGGCGAGCGCCTGGTCGCGAGGATCCGCGGAGGAGCCTGCTATGGCGGTGGACTCCTCGGGGACAGCTGCGGTAGTGGCGGCCGAGCGGGCGGTCGCACCGGACGTCTGGCGCATGCGTGCCTCGTGTGCCTGTTGTAGCCCACGGGTGACCTTAGCCCAGTCCAGTGAGCGTCTTGTCAGGCAAGTGCAGTCGGGATAGCGATGGTCACCACCGCAGTTGAAGCACACGAGCCGGCGTCCCGTTGTACTGCTAGAGCCGCTGCTACTGTTGCCACTGCTGCTGCTGCCGCCGCCGCCGCTGCTGCTGCTCCCGCCGCTGCTGCCGCGGCTGAAACTGCCTGTACTGGTGCCGCTGCTCGTCCCGTCGCTGGAACCACCACCCGACGCTTTGCGGCCCTTCTTCCCATCAGCCGGAGTCACCGTTGTTGTAGACGGCGGGGAGGGAGACGCGGCGGCAACTACAGCTGAAGCGGTGCTGCGGCGAGCGCGGTTAGCGGCATCCATGCCTGCGACCTCCAGAAAGTGGAGAGTGGCCCAGCGCAGCATGAGGGTGCCGTATAGGATAATATGGAGTGGAGAGTGGCCCAGCGCAGCCATGTCACGAAGCAGCGTCTGGTCGAAGTTGCTGAAGACGCGCGCGTAGTCGGGGTGGATGCCGTATAGGATAATCTGGAGGGCGGAGTATTGTGTAGGGGCGTCGTCCCCAAGATCCTCGTACAGCTGGATCGCCCGGCGCCAGTAGTCGGCTGCAGACTCCTCAGCGGTCTGGCAGAGGGAGTTGAAGTCGGCGAGGCGCTGGGACGTCAAAGCCAAGGTGGCGCCCTCAAACAGAGTGATGGCCAGTGCCCTCGCCGCGCAAGGGTCAGCTCCTGAGCCGGTCAATGAATCGCCAAGGAATCGACTGAAGTCCTTGGTGAAGTCTGGGGCGGCCTTCATCGGGCCGGAAGCTGCGCGGACTGCCATGTGTGTCTGAGCGGGGTCAGACGCCTGATATGGTGCGAGGTAGTAGGGGAGGACTCCCTCGCTCATGGCCCACATGCGAAAGCGCGGCTCCTAGGACTTGAAGTTGTTCCCAGTCCGGAAGACGGGCGGGTCTGACTCAAACCACTTGGGTGGCTTGACCGTCGGCAGGGCAACGGCCGAAGCCACTGCGGGGACAGGCATCGAGGAGGCGATCCCCTTCCCCAAGCGGGCCCGTAGAGCCAGCTCCTCAAAGCTCAGTGGGCGGCGAGATGAGCTTGGGTCAGCGTTGGTGCTGGAGCTGATCCCCTGGAGGGCTGCATTGGCCTCACGCGCTGTGCGACGCGCCTCCAGGCAAATGAGGCGTGCTCGGAGGACCTCTTCCTCGCCCTCATCGCCAAAGTCGGAGAGGTTCTCCGCGACTTCATCAGTATTACCGCCGTGGGCAAGGTGGTCCTCGCTCGGGTCAGTCGACGGATGCTGCTGCTGTTGCTGGGGGAGTAGGCTCTTGATCATCTCCTGTAGTTTAGCAACCTGCCTTGTCAAGGTATCGTGGCTCTCCGCCTGTAGGTCCGCCAGCGCGCACACTTGGCGCGCCAATGTCGTCGGGCTCGACGGCCGCTGCTGCTACTGCTACAGCGGCGGCTGCTGGTGTTGTGGCGGCGGCTGCTGCTGTCGCTACTGCAGCTGCTGCTACTGCTACAGTGGCTGCTGCTGCTGTAGTGGCTGCTGCTGCTGCTGCTGGTGCTGGTGCTGCTGTTGTGGCTGCTGCTGCTGCCGCTGTGGTGATGATGGTGGTGGACGACGTTGACCGCTGACGGCGCTGCCCTCGGCAGCTACGTCCGCAGCCATACTGGAAGAGGTTAGCTTTGGCATGGCGACTGGTTCCCTCCCCTGTTTTTCCCTTCCGCGGAACTCCTCCGCGGAGCATCTCCGCGGAATCTCTCCTCCGCGGAACTTCCCCTCCGCGGAACTCCTCCGTGGGACATCTCCGCGGATCCCTTCCGCGGTGAATCTCATCGCGGAAGCTCACCGCGGATGACTGCAGATTGCCCAGATTACCGCGGATTACTGCGGTGTACCGTGGTTTACCGCGGTTTTACCGCCAATTACCGTGTTCAGGTCATGATCACGGTGGCGCGGAGTGCCGCACACGGTCACCGTGGTCGTGCCGATATAGAACACGGCTGGATGCCGCGAGCTGTTGAGGTTCCGCGGTCACCACGTTCCGCACCCACCGCGGAGCGATCGCGTTCTGGAGGCGGAGGATGTTCCATGGACTTGCGACCGTAGAGCTGCGGCGAGCAGCGCCGTTGTGTTCCGGAACGGCCGCGGAGGTGCTGCGGCGGAGCTGCGCGAATCCGCGGAATCACCGCGGATCTGAAGTGGCAACGTCACCGCAAGGTGACGAATTCGGAACGCCGACTGCCTCCGCGGCACTGGCCGCGTGTTCCGACGCGGTCGTGCGGTTGCTACGCCTGCCGTGGAGTGTTTGTGACCGTGGAGCACCGCGGAACGGCCGCGGAACGACCACGGAACGACCGCGGACTTAAACGGTCGAAGTTGTTTTGGGCCCTCCCAGGACCTCCCGCCGAGACCGTGGGCACTGCTGCTGCTGCTACTCAAGGCAACGGCTGCGGTTGCTCACGGCTTCTGCGGCTGCTGCGTCCCTGCTGCGCAGCTACGCGAGTACTGGCTCGCTGCTCTGATACCATGAGAGACAGCTCCTAGCACTGCTGTCGCTAGCTTGGCAACACAAGCCAGCTAGCTGACTCACGAGCACACACAGGTGGAGGTGAGAACAGCAAGGAGTTGGCTAGGGACACAAACACAAGTGTCAGAAGCTGCAAATGTTGAAATATGCAGAGAGAAATGACAACTGAGGTCTGGGCAACCTAAATAGCGTCATGGACCTAGTGCACACACAGACGGCGCTTAAAGGCACTATTTTCTAGTAGGACAAAACAGTGGCAAAAACACAGTTTTGGCCATAATTCCCTGCAGACACGCCAGAATGACGAGCCGTTTGAACCAGAACGGCCACACCAACGAGATCTACGTCTTGATAGGCTGCACGCCTACGTGCTGGGACACAGCATGAATTTAGAAAACACGAAGGTCTTCTAGGCGCCTGCCGCCGCCGACCGCCAGCCTTCTGCCACTGTTGCCAATCTCATGGATCTGCACGAGAATGGACATGAGCCGAGGGGTCACCGTAAGCTGTGTACGACACACACAACAAAAATAGGTACAGCAAGGGTGGAAGGCTGCACGCAAGACGTGCATGGGTTACAAAGTACGGAGTAAAATGAGCATAGATAATTGAAAGAAATAAAGGAAAAGGATAGAGAATAAATTTTACTTGAATAAAGCCTTTATTTCACTGTGTTTTTAACTTCCGTATCTAATTAGTTAGATGGAAGAAGAAATAAGAAGAGTTGCGGTTGTACCTCTTTCTGAAAAGAGGAAAAGAAAGAAGGTTAAAACCCTTCTAAATGGAAAAATATGATGAAAGTTTTATTTTTAGATTTTAATTAACCACAACTCTTGCGCATTTATGTATGTAACAATGTTTTTCTTGAATCCAGTCTTCGGGGTTAGCTTGATTCTTATACAGGTGGAGACCATCTTCATTTTGTCTTGAGAACCTTTTTCACTCAGAGCTCAACGAATCCCTTGTCGCGTTGGATAGAGTGAAGGATCAAGATTGACCGTACTCCTGATCGGCGGTCATGCTCGATCCACATCAAGGTGGATCAAGGAGGACCCTCCACGATGCTTGTTGTCGGCCCCTGCCGGGGCCATCGATATGACTCTTGACGTTAAAGAAAAAACTACAAATGTAGTGTCGTTGCTCACTACCCTTTGCATATCCGCCAAGTGGGATGTGCCCTAGTATGTTAGGATGTGTTTACTTGCCTTGGATGTTTGCAGTTCGCACCTTGGTCACTGAAGGGGTGAGTCTCGCATATTGGTCGAGCTCCTGGAGGTGGACAAGGTGGTACTCAAAGTAGGGAAGAGAGTAAATTTGAGAGTGGATGTCGAATCGAAAACAATAGGGATACTTCGTAACCCAAAAAAATGGATGTCGAACGGATTACAATAGGGTACACTTCGTAACCCAATAATGAGAATGATATCAATGGTCACAAAAACAAATCAATTCACAATTTAATAGCACAATCCCTTAATTTCCTCTAAACTCATTTGAGGTTGTTTCGCCAACATAGTACATATATGAGATTTGCATGTTCACAAGACAGAGTTAGCAGCTTTTGGGGTACATATTAACCATCTTGCAATGTATTCGCGTGGAAACAATTTTAATTTTCCCCCCTTTTTTCTTTTCCCCATTTTCAACAACAAATTTGATGAAGATTCCCACCGTTTCAAAACAAGAAGGAAAGGATAAACTCCCAGGTTTAAAAATGCTTGTAATTACATTTATTGTGATCAATTGCACTCATATGGTAGATAAAACGACAATTCATGTACACATGTCTATGTCTACATGTGTGTCTATACATGTAGACGTAGGGTTACTATGTAAGCCTGTGAACTCTTTGCATGCAACACCCGCCTCTTTTAATGTTTTATTTTTTAGCTGAAACATTTCCTCGGTGGTGGTTAACCCTTGCCCGCATGTCACGATGGGAAAGTTCAGGGAATTGAACATCCTGCATTCCATGTGACTTTTGTCACATGGGGGTAGGTGCCGAAGGGATTTTTTCCCTTGGGGTATGTGGGAGTCAGGCCGCCTGACCTTGACCCACTAACATCCACCATCGAAGGTAGTTTTGACTAACAGTCGTGACCATTGATTGAGGGGGTTCCCAGGCAGCTCGATGAGCTGCTTGTGGAATTACCCATCCCCCTGAAGCAAAAGTGTTGTTTGTTATCCAGTTGTGCCGTACCACAGGGGCAATTATTAAGTGGGCTAGTTGGACTTTACAGTGCGATTTGCAAATGGATGGTTTCTTCGTGAGAGAGTTGATAAGGCGTGTGAGTTTTTTTCCGGCTTTGTGGTGAGTTTTGGTTGTGATGGTGTAGAATGTGTAAGTTAACACAGTTAACCTGAATGAACCTACGGAGAGCCCTATTCTGAAAGGGCCCTCCCATCGGAAGTCTATGTGATGGGGAGTGAACGGGCGATATGACGGCTGACAAAAAAAAAATGGAGAAGCGTGAAAAAAAAATCAGATGATGTTGGCATTGATTCGTCCGGCACTGGACAAATCGATGCCAACATGATTTGACGAACTAGGAATTGACCACACAACACACTGGCAAATCAGAAGCGAGGAACGAGTGAGAAGTGCGAGCGTCAGTGTGAGTAACTTTCGCCACTTGACGAATAACAAGAACTCGATGTATCTCGCTGGTGCGTCATTTATGGGAACTGTTTTTTTTTAACCAGATACCAGAAGGTGTGTTCATGAGAAACTTCATTGAAGCTGCTGAGAAAACAGAAAGGTCTCCATTGACTAGCGTCATTGTCTACTTGGTCTCTACAACAGTACATGCGAGACTGGTTTCCAATGATAGCAGGTGATGAATATTTGTGGCTTGAAAATGGGCATTTAATGGACATGAATGTCTGAATTCAACATCTACAATTTGATGGCAAACGAAACAGGCACCTACCATAGTCGCGATCTGGATCCGTCACCTTGTGTATCGGCGAATCGCAAACCAAGCAGTTCGCATATAGTTGCCCTTTTGTCTATGACCCGTGGTTCAATGGGTTTTCACACAAAGTGACCTTAAAAGGTAGCAACCCGAATCCACGGAATTGCACGACTCAGGCCTTCAAAACCGTTCACGCGAGAACGCATTATTTACGCAGCGTCACCCTTCGGCACTGTTCAATTCTACCGGTCGAATATGATAGGTGGGCTACCGAGGGTGCAAGACATGGTGCACATCTGGGAATGAAACATGCAAATCTGGGTTGAAACTAAGCGGACTCAGCAATTTTTCCCGCCACATCCGAGAATGGAGCATCAACAAGACAACAGGTGTTACGCCGAACGAAATGTGTATGGTCAAAAAGAATGAGTTGCGAAGCAGAACACCGTTTGAGATTTTGGGACACTTGAGAAATTTGTGGTTTACGAAAAGTGTACTTTGATGAAAACTGTCAAAATGACCAAACATACATATGTACACAAGTGTCGAACTACAAATGAGGCGTAGTTGGAGGCATTCGATCGATTGTCAAGCAACATGTATGGAATTGCGTCGTGAGTGGTTGGATTGAGAAGCTCCGCTAACGAATCGGAGGGCTTCAAAGATCAACAGTGAAGCTTTTAAGAATCTTGATGTATCTCGATGCGTCAAGAAGTCGACCGAAAGGTTGTGACACTTCTGTCGATGTTTCTCGAAAGTAGTCGAAGATGTGAGATTGTGCGAGAAGGAATCGCAGGAGGTCAAGGGCAGGTGACCGAATTGCCCTCGACCATCAGAGTGAAAATAGGGGTCTCGAGGTGTGGTGGGCTCTTTGTGTAGTGATAGAAATGCCCACTCAGAAGCTTTAGGGACTCGTGTACGTTTCGCACATAACACTTCCCCCCCTTTTAGCCGCGATGTCCTGGCGCACATACAGATATAGCCCGGTGACGGTGAGAATACCCGTCGATCATACGATCCACCTTGTTGAGGTTTTTTTAGGGTTCCCTGCTGATGTGTGCGCAACATCGTAGCCGTGCCAGATGAAAAAAAACTCCATTGTCTTGCCACGTCGTCGATGGTCGAGGATGTCCTTGATGATGTACTTCGTGTCCTCGTCCAGTTGTACAGGAGGAGGGGGAGGAACATCCCTGCCATGGATGTTCTCACCAGGGTCTCAGTAATTCTTCAGTCTGCTGATGTGGAACACCGGATGAACTTGCATGGTGTCGCGGAATTTGAAGCGCAGAAGCACAGGGGTTTGCATGCGCTCGATCTCAAACGGTCTGGACCATCATGGGTTGAGTTTCAAATAGTTGGCTCGACAGAGTTTGATGTTCGCCAAATAAAGGACGATTTTGTCGCCAGTGGTGAACACGTCGTCACTACGATGCCGGTTGGATTCTCTCTTCATCCCCGCTTGTGTCTTCGCGAGCGTCTGCCGTGTTTTGTCCCAGATAGTGGAGAATTTGCGGCATTGTATGTTGATTACGGGTATGTTGCTCCAGCTGTGAAGTCCAACTGGGGTGCTGGAAAGTTTTTCATACACCACTTCAAACCGAGTTTTATTTTTTGCGGTGGACGTCGCCGAGTTACATGAAATTCTGTTAGTAGGGACTTTGGCTGCCCATTCCGTCCCACGTGGCTTACATAATGTTTGGAGAAGTTGTTCAAGCGTCTGATTGGTCTGCTCGGTTTAGCTGTTGGTTTGAGGGTGGAATGCCGTGGAAAGCTGGATCCGACTACCATAGAGAATCATCAGTTTGCGCCAAAAACGGCTAGTTAGTTGACTGTCTCTATCGCTTGTGATGGTTCTGGGTATGCTGTGAGGCCGTACGATGTTGTTTACAAACAAACCTGATGTTAATTTGGTGGTGACAGTTGTTGTCGTCGGTATAAAGTGTGACATCTTGGAATCCTGTTGACAACCACGAGGATTACGTCATATCCCTTGAGTATGACCAGTAATCCAGTGATGAAATCCAGTGATGAAGTCCACGAGGATTACTTCATATCCCTTGAGTATGACCAGAATAAGGAGCGGTTGCAAAAGTCTGGGTGGCTGCGTGCAACGGATTTTTGTCGCTGACACGTGTCACATGATTTGTAGAAGTTGGCCACGTTGATTTGCAACTTGTCCCACCAGTAGTGCTTCACCAACTTCTTCAGTGTCTCTTCCTCTCCAAAATTTCCACCTGGACTGGTGTCGTGGCACTCCTCGAGCAGCATTTGGTAGATTGTGTTGTTTGGAGGTACGACCACCTGGTGAGTAAATCGTTGTCGCCAATACAGTACGTCGTGCCATAACTTGGACTTACTGTATCCAACATGCTGGCCGTAGCCAAATATGAACAACGCCTTAAGTTACGGATATTGCTCAAGTTGAAGTGTCATTACCTCGGCCATTAAGTCTGGTCCGCGGCTGAGCGCATCTGCTGGGTTGGTTTTGCCCAGCGCATACTCAATGTCGTAGTTGACCCCGGATTCAAGAAACCCCATCCATCAGGTTTGACGTCAACTGAGGTTCAGCTTCATCTTCAAATAATTCAGTGCGTGATGATCGATGCGTATGACACAACAACAAAATTCAAGATGGCACTGCAATGTATTAAATGTGTGCACAATTGCCAACATGTACCTTTTTGTGCATGACGTATTTGAGTTCCGGTCCGTGCGGTTATCGCGACGTACATGGGACAGTCTGCTCTCCATTGCTGTGATCCTTTAGGATAACTGCACCAATGGATCTATTGGAGGCATCCGTAACCATGACATAGTTGATCGTTGGATCGGCGAATCTCACGACAAGAGCCGAGGTCATTGCATTTTGCAATGTAGTGAACGCTTCTTGTTCGTTGTCTCCCCACCACCACTTGTTTTCATTTGAGTGAGATTGGAGAGAGGCACTGATAAATGGGTGTAATCCTGTACATAATGAAGGAAGTAATTACAAAAGCCAAGGAAAAGTTGAACGTGCCATAGTTGATTAGTGTTAGCCAATCTGCGACTGCTGCCACTATTTTCGGATTCATGGAGATCCATCTGCCCTTAATAACTTCAATAAATTTTCAAAGAATTTCTCTCATTGTAGAACTTCAAGAACATTCCAAAGATATCATCCTCCTCCATGGTGCGGCTGTCCAACAGAATTTGGTCGAGGTATACCACAACAAAATTGTCAAGGTACGAGCAGAAAGAAATTTCATTGCCACCATGAATTCCGCTGGAGTATTCGTGAGAACAAACGCCATAACCATGAACTGGAACTTCCCGTAGCATGTTTGGAATGCTGTCTTCTTGATATCGGCGTATGCAACGCGGATCTGGTGATAACCACTTCCTAGGTCAATTTCGGTTACGTATTTAGATCCACAGAGCTGGAAAAAACGTTTGTCGTCACAAGGGAGAGGGTAGGGGTTCTTAACAGTTGTGTCATTCAACACCCGGTAGTAAACGCATATCAGCATCTTACCAGTTTCGGTTTTTACAGAAAAACACTGTTTTGGGGTATGGTGACATGAAAGGGTGGATGAGCTGTTGACCGAGCATTTCGTCGAGTTTCTCTTGCACCTCGATCAGCTAGTGGGCCCTCATCCGATAGGATAAATAGACGGTGGGTCCGCTATATCTATATCTATATCTACATCTACATCTTTATCTATATGTATATGTATATCTATATCTATATCTATATCTATATCTATATCTATATCTATATCTATATCTATATCTATATCTAAATGAATATCTATATCTATATCTACATCTATATCTATATCTGTATCTATATCTATATCTATATGTATATCTATATCTATATCTATATCTATATCTATATATATATCTATATCTATATCTATATCTATATCTATATCTATATCTATATCTATA
>SZWC01041653.1:2500-10929 GCA_023375785.1 Penium margaritaceum
TGGATTATATAGAAATGCAATATTTAATAGTTATTTGCATTTTTTCGGTTGGTTTGTATTGATTTGAGAGATTTTGTTTACATATTTTTACATTTATCATCTTTCACATCACATCAAATAGTAGTTAAATCTTATATTTATGATTTTTATTTCTGAAGTTTTTTTTTTTGCTTTTTACCATTTGAGATTTTGAATATGTTGAATATTTGTCTTGTTTTATCCGTTATCACAATGATATCTCGGTTGTTATCATCTCCGTGGTCTAGGTGGTCTACATGAGCATACATACGTTTACTCTGAACCTGAAAGGAACTTCGTACTGTACGAGGATTCTTTACGCCATTTTATTTCGAGTCGTTCGTTGTGGCGTTCGTCAGCACTTTCAGTCACAAAGACCGGAATGGGGGGTCCTAGTGTTTAGACTCGAACGTCGACTTCGCGTCCGCACTCGCAGTTTTAACTACCCCCATCGAAGTCAGAAAACGAACACCCCCCGCGCAATCCTTTTGTCCGTTAGGTACCGCCATCTAGGACTTCGCTGGAATGCTCCCTAGGGATACTTAATTATGTAGCGTAAACAGCCTCAAGATGGTTCGTTCCTGCCGGGCATGGCGGGGATGCATGGTTTAGGATCTTTCCGCTAGCGTGTCTTGCGGCGTTAGAAGCGCGAAAAGCTGCTAGACTTTCCGTCCATACGATAGGTGGTGACGACAGACCTCCATTTTTGGCCGACCATTTCTAAAACGCCCCCATTCTGAGAAACAATTCCTATTTCTCCCTCATTCAAAAACTTAAACCTGCTTCGCCCCCATTGTTTTATTCGTTTCTAAACTCGCCTCCCTCTGATAATTAGAACTCATTCGCCCCTTTTATTTTAACTAAATCACGAGGATCTGCGTTACCAGCTGACGAAGTTGGCGTGGGCCTCAAAGGACGTCATCGTTCGGACCTGCGGCATCACTGAACAAACCAGACGGACCTTTGTCTGGTTCTCGCTCGTCAGCCACAACCAAGCAGCACAGATAATCAAATCAGCGAGCGCAAAACTAAAGCTTAATCGAATATCCTACACTTACGGTTTGTTCGCAAAACGATCGAGTTGTTGCCCCCCCCCCCCCCCCGCCCTCCCTCCCCAATGTTATGCCAGACATAGCGAATGGTAAACAAGTAGAAGTTGGTCCTCGCTCGTCAGCCACATCGGAGCAGCACAGCAAAGCAAATCGGCGAGCGCAAAACTAAAGCTTAATCGACTATCCTACACTTATGGTTAGTTCGCAAAACGATTGAGTTGTTGCCCCCGCCCCCCTCCCCCGCCCTTCCTCCCCAATGTTATGCAGGAAAGAGCGAATGGTAAACAAGTAGAAGTTGCCGGGCATAACACGATTTGGAATTTGGGAGACTTGAGCAACTTATAATTAGCAGTAAGTGTACTTCGATGATAAGTGTCGAAATGATCGAACAAATATATACAAGCGTCGAGTTACGAATGAGGCAGAATCGGGGTCGTTGGGTCGATTTTCGAGTGACGCGTGTGGGGTCGCGACGTGACCCCACATCATGTGGTGGTTTCCCTAATAAAAAACGAACAGACGGTGGTGTCCAGAGTAAAAAAACGTAAAGACGGCGCTGTCCATAGTCGAAAACGACATGACAACGGTGCCCATGTTTTTCGGCCAAACGGGCACGGCTGATACATATTTCATGTATCGTTGCAAGCTCGCACGAGGAGTTTCGCGACGAAACCTCCGTGCGAGCTCGCGATAACCCTGCCAAACCCCCGATTTCAACTAGGGGGTTTGTCGTAGGTTTGGGGGGGGTTTGCATGTTGCGCCGCACGCTATGATAGAGGAAAGGGCACTTGTCAGGATTCGCTACCGCGGGGCCCGGCAGGTGCCCACGCAAGAGAAAAAAATGACCCGAACCCCCCAGTGTAACTAGGGGGTTTGTCGAATAGTAGGGAGGGGGTTGCGAGATGCGGCACACGTGTGATCGAAGGAAGGGAATCTGCCAGGCCCCGCTACCGCGGGGCCTGACAGATGCCCGAGCAAGAAAAGAAAGAAAACCCAACCCCCCCACTGTAATTAGTGGGTTTGTCGGATATTAGGGGGGGTGGGATGCGACGCACGTGTGATAGAAGAAAGGGAATCGGCCGGGCCCCGCTACCGCGGGGCCCGGTAGATGCACAGGCAAGTAAAAAGATTAAACCCAAACCCCCCAGTGTAACGAGGGGGTTTGTGGGATAATGGGGGGGAGGGGTTTGCGGGATGCGGCGCACCCCGTCGCGAGTATTGGAGTGCTCACTTGCGACCTCTAAAACTCGCGACAGGGTTACTTCTGAAATCGGCGATGCCAATGTCCGCATCGCCCACTTCGCCCTCGAAGTCCGACTTCCAGGGCGTGGGAACAGTTCTCCTATTTTTCCGTTTTCGCTCGCATGACGAAAAACATGGGCACCGCTGTCATGTCGTTTTCGACTATGGACAGGGCTGTCTTTCCGTTTTCGACTCTGGACACCGCGGTCGGTTCGTTTTCGACAATGGACACCACGGATATAACAACCCAAACGATGGGCACCGGAGCATTTGTGCCCCACTATAAATCGAGATATGTCCTGATGCGTCTAGAAGTCGACTGAAAGGTCGTGTCACTTGTGTCGTGGATTCGCAAGAGTGGTGGAATTTTTCATGAAGTTTGAAATGGTTCACCTGAGGGCGAGGGCAGTTGGCCAAATTGCCTACCGTCGTAGGGGTGAATATCGGGGTTTTGATTCGTGGTGGGCTGTTTTTGTAATAGCAGAAATGCCCACTCGGAAAGATTAGGGACTCATGTACGTCGGGTACGTAACACTTCCCCCCCCCCCTTTAGCCGTGACGTCCCAGCACGCGTACCGATGTGGCCCGGTGACAGCGGTAATAACCTTCGATGAGGTTATGGACATCTCGGAGGTTGTCGTAGTGTTCCCAACTGTTATGCGCAGCAGCGTAGCCGTGCCACTTGACGGGATACTCTGTTGTTTTGCCATGTCGTGGATGGTCGAGGATTTCCTTGATGATGTATTCGACGCCCTCATCTACTTGTATAGGAGGAGGAGGAGGGACATCCCTTCCCGGGAAGTTTTCTCTGAGGTCTTGTTAGTGTTATATGGAACACCGGATGAAATTCCATAGTTTTGGGGAGTTTGATTCGCGCAACCACAAGGGTTTGCATGCGCTCAATCTAAAACGGTCCCAACCATCTCAATTGTTTAGGACCAATTGAGATGGTTGGGACCGTTTCGAGCTTCGAGCAGTTGGCTCCGCGGAGTTAGATGTTGGTTGAGCTGAGAAGGACTGTCGCCAAGGACGAAAACGTTGTCGCTGCGATGCCGATCAGCTGGTCGTTTCATTACTCCTTGTGTCTTCCCAAGTGTCTGTTGTGTTTCTTCCAAAATGGTGGAGACGTCCCGGCGTTGGATGTCAACCGCGGCAATGTGGCTTTGACAGTGCAGTCTGGCTGGTGTGGCGTGAACTTTGCCATACACCACTTCAAACGGAGTTTCACCCTTTGCGGTGGAGATCGCCGAATCATATGCGATTTAGGCGGTCGGGAGTTTTTGTGCCCAATCCGTCCCGTGGGGTTCGCATAATGTTTGGAGAAGTTGTTTGAGCGTCTGATTGGTCCGCTCGGTTTGGTCGTTGGTTTGAGGATGGAATGCCATTGATAGCTAGATACGGCTGTCGTAGCGAGTCATCAGTTTGTGCCGAAAACGACTAGTGAATCGACCATCCCTGTCACTCGTTATGGTTCCCGGTACTTCGTGTACCCGCACGATGTTATTTAGAAAGAAACGAGCGCTAAAACGAGTGCTCTAGATATAAGCTCTTTTGACTTTGAGAAAAGTAATTGCCTAATCAGATGTCCAATCCCAATGCACGTCGTTATTTTTCATCCTGGATAGTGGCGCTACCATGGTCAAATACCCTTGCATAAATCATCGGAAATAGTTTACAAGGTCAACGAAAGACCGAATCTGCCCAAATTTTGTGGGCGTGGCTAGTCCACAACGACTTGGATGTTTCTAGGGTCGACACAGATATCGTCCTTGCCGACTATGTGTCTAAGGTAATCAAACTCATCTTGTGCAAACTTGCACTTGCTCACTTTTGCATAGAACTTCTGTTCCCAAAGGATTGCGAGTACCTGGCGCAGATGTTCTATGTGCTCTTGGATGGATTTGGAGAAAACCATGATTCGTCCAGGTAGACCAAGACAAACTGGCCAAGTTTCTTTGCAAATGTTCGGATAATTTCTCCTTGGAAAGTTGCTGGGGCGTTTGTTAGTCCAAAGCATAAAACTCGGAACTGATAGTGTCCCATGTGCGTTCTAAACGTGGTCTTGGGAACATCATCTTCCGTAATGCGGATTTGATGGTATCCTTGAGACAAATCCAAGGACGAACATGATTTTTCCCTTTGGAGTTGGTCAAGCATGTCCTCAATCTACGATGAAGGGAATCAAATTTTCAATGTCAGCTTGTTCAGTTCCCGGTAGTCCACGCACATGCATAATCAACCGTCCTTTTTGTTCACAAAAAGGATCGGTGTACTGTACGGTAAGCTACTTGGCTCCATCCAACCCTTTGGAAGGTACTCTTTGATTTGGCATTCAACATCTCTCCTCTCTGCCGGAATGAGGCAGTACATGGGTCTGAACAAAGGAGTCACCTCCAGTTGAAGCGGAAATGTGTGGCCCATGTGTTGTTCTGGTGGAAGCCAAGCCGGGGGGTCTTGGAATACATCCAAGAACTCTGGCAATAGATATTTGATCTCAAGCGGTGTGTCTTCCTTCACGTCGTCCTCCACTTTCTGTAGTTGAGCCAAGGAGTATCGACCACCTTGTCGAATACCTATCTTGACCTGCATCGTAGACAGGCTGGCATGGACCTTAAGTCGGGCTGGTGACAGATTCGTACTTGAAATCAGCATAAAGCGACCCTGTTCCTTTCGGAGGATCAAATGCTTTGATTCAAAGCACATCATAGCCTTGTTTTCACAGAGCCATGGATCACGTAGCACCACGTCAAACGGGTCAAGAAGGTTGAGTACCTTCAACGTGACACTCTGTGTGTACCTTTCAATATAATTTTTTGCTTTACAAGTACCAATCACTTATACCATACGATTTTCACGGACGACAACTACGCCATTCGATGGCTCATACTTCAAGCCAACCAGTCGAGTAAATCCAAAGCTAACAAAAGGATTTATCTCCACCAGTGTCAGCTCGTATGTTCATAGGAACACCAATTAGGTGTCATTTGAACTGCATCGTCATGTTACTTCCACTCTTCTGAGTGAACAGGCTCGACGACGGCAAGCCAAGTTTGTGATAAAAATGGAATCTGTATGACAGGCGCCGCAAATCCCATGATTCACCCACTAGAATCCACATCTTGTGAGAACGTGTGAATTTTGGCTAGCACATTCCGGTCCTTAAATTTGTCTGGGTCGAAATCGTCGACCAACGGTACCGCAAACGTGATTGAACTCACCGCTTTGAGGCTATTTGCTTCAATCATTACATCACACAACTCTTGCATAGTGGTTGGTGTTGCCACCAGTAAGCATGTTCAATCATGCATCACGTCCGAAGATGCAAGGTTTAGTGGGCAATGACGGTCAGCAAGTGTAGAATGTGGTTCAAAAAGAAGGGAGAAAACAGGAGAGAAGTTTGGACTCGTCAAAAACTCAAATTGTTTGATATCCTCCTCTCAAAACATGATATTACACTCGTGATACAGTTTTACCCCTGAGTGGTCTTCACTAACGTCATTCATGGATGGGAAAACTACCCCAAAGTTCTGTCTGTTACCACGGCCGGGTCCATTGTCACAATCGCAACCCTGTCCACGACCCTATCTGTGGCCTCCTGTTGCACCATCCCTACGAGGTGTTTCTGCTGTGGCTAACGTCGTGGCCTCTTGTCCACCACCATCAGCCTCAGGGATCTGAGCCCTAAAGTGGCCAGGCTTCATACAATTATGGCTGAGTCCATCATGGAAGGCCATGTTGGGATGCTCACGAGCCGCCTGCAGCTCATCATTGTCGCGGCTGCGCTTGTTGTTAGGAGCCTTGTGCCCACCAGCCTTCTTGGCGGGAGGATTTATGGGCTGCTTGCCCTTGGTCCCGTCGCGATGTCCGGCTGACCCACCAGCCCTCGTAGCGTCCATGTGCATGTCACGACCTTGCTGTACATGCGTGTTCGGCCGTGCATCCGATGAGTGCTTCAGATTTGCCAAATGCACTTCACTCATGTAGTCCTGCAACGCCCTCCAGCTTGTCCAAGCCTTGCCGGTTGCCATTGCGGTGGTCTTGTCCTTCAGCTTCTCGCTGGCAAGACCATCACATAAGTATTCCAGTAGCATGTACTCAGGGTGTTTGAAGGTTTGAGTCCCATCGCCCTTGGTGAAGCTTTCGGCTTCCTCTACGAGTGCGGTGAACTCGCTCGTAGGGTCACCCAACGATCTCGGGGAGGTGTCTCCTCCCGAGGTCTCTTTGCTCTTACAATCGGTGAGGCAATTATGAATTTTTATTTCTATTGTCCTAGGCCGCCACGGTCGGAACAATCACGTGGTAGATATATACTATTTTTCTATGCCACCACAATAGGCACAATCACGTAGATTCGAGGCAAAACCCTAAGCCGTGACTCGCTGCACTAGGCAAGCTAAGGAGACCTGGAAAGAAAAAGCAAGTACAAGATCAAGAACCTACAAGGGTGCTGCTAAAAAAGGTGAGGAGGAGGAGGGTCAAATCTAACTAAGATTTTGCACCCCCACACACTCCCTCCTCACTGATCTTGTCTAATTTTTTGTCTTCTTGTCTTCTGGTCTTCCTTGGTCTCTTTTTGCGTTCCCTTGGCGCGCCTTGTGCCACCTTGGAGGCACCCTCCTTGTGATCCACGACAATGTGGCGGCCTCCAAAAATTCTCAAAGTGGTGCCTTTGTCTCTTTTTCTTTTTCTCTCAAGTTGTGAGAGTCTCTGGTATTGGATAAGCTATCTTCCCTAAACGTTTGTTGTAGAAGAGAAGGAGAGGGAGCCTTGAGAAGAGGAGAAAAGGTTGGTGGTTTGGGGGTGAGCCCTCCCCACCCAGTCCAAGAAACATCAACCTAGTCCACTGGCACATGCTTGCGGCATTTTATATCTGGCATTGTCGCTGGACTGTCGAACAGTTAGTCGCGAGGGTCAATTGACTCTGAGAACCACTGTAACGGGTCCAATCTATAGCTCTTGCACTTAGGTCGTTGTCGGAGTTTGCATAATGGCGTCCAGTGTTCACTTGAGGGGTTTTCCCCTCAGCGTCACTCTCGGGGCAATCGTCACCAACGACCTGTGGAGGAAGATTTGAATATTTCAAGTCTTCGGAGGCCCATTTACGTTTTTACTTCGCACCCTGATTCTGAATCCCAAACAAGGGTGGTCTCCTTTCAAACTTGTGAGTTTGCACGAGTTTTTTGTAAACAAAACTCAAATTTCGTAACAAACGAACTTGAGTTTTATATTTTAAGTGATGGTATAAAATCATCGTGTGCGAGACACAACGCTAAATGTTTCTCGTGCGCCTCACTACCTTGACATCTATCGCTCGCCTCGCTTACTTGAGGAGGCAGGAAGGAGAGAGCGAGGATAAGGGCTGAAGGCCACACGCCTCGGCCCTCGAGGCCTCATGGCCTCCTTGCTGCCAATCAAGCCACCGGCTCAATCGGCGGCTGGTGGCTCGCCGTCCGGTGGCCGGCCGGTCCCTTGACCAGCCGCTGGCCACCCAGCCGGTCGGCAGGTAGCCAGCGGGTGGCTGGCCACCGGCCATCCCTCACAATAGCAAAGGGTGGCTCGCCACCACCCCTTCGCTGTCGTGAGGTGGGAGGCCCGAACCGGCTCTCCCGCTGTAGCAGTTGGCCAAATTGCCCTCTGCCGTCCAAGTGAAAATCGGGATTTCGACGCGCAGTGGGCTGTTTGTGTCATAACAGAAATGTCCACTCAGTAAGTGTAGGGACTCATGTACATCTGGTATGTAACATCCACCCTCTCCCCCGGCACATCCCGTCGTCCCGACACAACCAAAGCCCGCGAAGACATGTACGACGCGAAAACGCTAGGAGAAGAAAGCATGAAAATTCTCGTTCTTGCTTCACTAGCTGTGTAAATATATGTACATACATGTATATCTATACTTCTACACATGCATATACATATCTGGTATACATCTAAATTTAAATATGCATATGAATATACATATAGTAAACATATAAATATACATATACATCTACATATACATATGCATATACATATACATATACATATACATATACATATACATATACATATACATATACATATACATATACATATACATATACATATACATATACATATACACATACACATACACAT
>SZWC01041654.1:0-10929 GCA_023375785.1 Penium margaritaceum
GCGGAGGGCGGGCGACCGTACCGACGGCGGTGGATCGGCTTCACGATGCTTGAGGGCGACTTTGTGAGCTTCAAAGGACGGTGGACCCTCCTTGAGACGCCTCCGCAACAATCTCAGGTGTGTTTTCCGTTTTAGAGAGGTGGAGGGGAAAGCACGAGGCGCGACTCACATGGAATGCATGGCCCACATGGGACTGGTGCGTGGAGCTGCTGTGGAGCAGTGTTATGGAACTGGTGCATGGAAGGGCTGCATGGAACTGTTGCGTGGGGCACAGCGGATGGCATGCACAGTTTTGCGCTGGTGTCATTCTTTGTGTCAGTTGCGCTTTGGGCTGACGGACATTCGACGAACTGACCTGACAACAGCAACAGGGGCAGCAGCAGTAGCAGCAGCACCAGTGGTGGTGGTGGCCGCGTCGGCGATGGCAGGACAGTGTGGCCTGGTGTCCTGAGATGGCACATGTGCTGGTGTGCATGTCTGTGCCAGTGCGTGATCGTGTAACCATGCCTGTGTTCGTGTCTGTGCTTGTGTGCATGTGTGTGTCCGTGCTCGTGTGCTTGCCTGTGCCTGTGTTTGTGCTTGTGTGCATGTCCGTGTCCGTGCATTTGCTTGTGCTTGAGCCAGTGCTCTTGCGTGTGCCCTTGCCAATGCCTACATGCCACTGCACGCCATGCCATGTGCTTCTGGTTCTGGCCAGGCCGGCGGAGGCACGGCAGGGGCACGAGGCACGCTGGTGTCGTACGGGGTGGACGTGACGCCGCACTTTTGGCTGCCGGTGGCGCTGGTGGAGAGCCGCATATCGCGCGACATCTCGCGCAACCTCTTCGCCGTCGCACAGGAGGCATTCCGACGCCTCGGCACCGCCGACTCCACTGGCAGCGGCGGCAGCAGCAGTGGCTACGGCAGCGGCGGCAGCAGCAGTGGCTACGGCAGCGGGAGCAGCACTGACGGTTGGTAAGGGGCTACGGTTGTCAAAGCGCCCACTAATCCCAATTTTTTTGTGTGGCATGGGCCGCCCTCTCACTTTGGGGAGAAGAAAGAGCCCTCCTAGTTCCATGGCCTCTTTCTTATCCACCACAGTAGTGGGAGAGTGCTCTTGACGCCCGCCAAAGTTTTCCTCTGTCATCGAAGTCAGTGCTGGGTTTGGTTACCATTCGGGAAGTTTGGCTCCCTCTGGCAAGTTGTGGTTCAAATTGACCAGTGGCGATGGCAACAAACTTCAGTTCAGCATGGTGCTTTGTGATATTTGCTAGGGATGATGTTGTGGCTGGAACCCTTTTGTTCCGGCTCTGCCTGCTTCTGCCCATTCTCCTTGGGGACGAAACAAGGTATTTTTGAGCGGCACTTTTTGTCTAATGTCGCGGGTGAAGGCGTTTGTGGGATCATTTGCAAGGTATGAAGACACCATGAGGGTGCTTGCCACGCATGATGTTTTTGGCCCAGAGCGGGAAACACAAGTTGGGATTGTCATTCTGCTGCAGGGCAAGAGACCCTCTGTGAGGCAAAGCATTATAGTGTACCCCAGTGCCGCCCTGTTTGAAGGAAACCAGTGGCTGAGGTGGACAACTACCAGAAGCCGGCTACACTTGTCTAGCAAGTTGCAAGGCTTCACCGCTGCTGACGCGGCAACACCAACTTTCTCTGCTTTCATGTCGTATGTAAAGCAAGCCTGAGAGTAACATGCACATCGCAGCCAAGCTTTCGTGAGGGGAGCAGGCAACTAAGAGCACAGATAGATGCCATGGCTGCTAGGCAGGTGATGTGTCGCGGCAAGTCAATTCAATCAAGAAAGGCCCATCAACCACAGCTTCAGACATCACCCCACACTCGCTTGTCCAAATAAAATATTGGTTGCATCTGTGGATGCAAAAAGTCAAGCCGACCGCAAGAAAATGCACAAGTAACAGCCTGGCACAAGGCCAGAAAACAAACGTCTTCAAAAGTGATAGCAAACATTAGCGGCCAAACAACTGCTCTGCAAAGAAGAGCTACCGGGGAGCACAGCAGCTGGTGGGGCAAATCCAAGCTCTGATTGGTGCATCGAACATGGCATTGGGTCATTATCGCGTCCGGACCAACCGTGTCATAGCCAACAGCTTGATAGACACGCCCACGAAAGGTGTGCGCGCGAGTGTGGGCGAGCCGAGAGGTCACCATAAACCTTGGACACATACATATACAATAGTCCCCCATGATGGGGACATTTCATGCATCTCCAATGCATGATTCGGTCTTGGGAAAGTCTTGACAGAGTTTCTTGAAGCAGCCTCTCACGATGCAGCGTGGCACGCTATAGTTGCTAGGAAACTTCCAAGCTAGACACACAGATCGCGTGGCTAAGTGCTAGAGAACACCGGACGTCATGGATGTGGTAAACTTTGTTGGTTTTCGTGCATCTCTCATTGTACTCTGTTGTGTCCTCCCGCCTTGTGTACATCGGCGTGCAGATGACTGACGGCGAGACTTGACGCCACTGGAGTGTCGTTCGGTGGAGCCGACGCATGCTCAGGCCCACTCACCCGTCGCTGGAGCCTCCTCCTCTGGCGTGCGCTCAGCTCCATCGGCAGGCCTCCTCGGTGGTCCGGCCGCCGGCGGTCACTGCCACTGCAAATGCAGTCTGCATGCACCTAGCGTTGTGTCTGGCTGTGGCATTGCGTCTGCAGCATCATGCGATGCCTAGGGTTCATGTCTCTTGTTGTATGGCCCTGTTTGGCATCGTTGACTGTCATAGGCACAGCCTGGGTTCGTGCAGCCATAACTTCTTGTAGTTGTTTTTCTAGCTGATTCTGACCGCTCGACTGCGTTCGCAGCGTTGGTATTATGATATGATCCAATTTTCAGGAAAAACGGACGACACCCGGGTTTTAGGCTGTCGGGCGTCTGGTAGGGCTCACCGAGAAAACCTTGCTTGCCAGAAAATAGGTCTAGCACTATTTTCTGATTGGCTGGTTAGCTGAGTAACAATTTCTACACTAGTGGGGGGGGTTAGAAGTTGGAGGGGTCCCCCATTGTTGCTCATTCTTCATTGCTAATCAGTTACTTTCAAATTTCAGCTGCTTTCTGGCGCTAACATTGGCGCGCCCACTTCTGAGTAACAAACCCAGAGCTTCCAGACTTCGTCTCTAGAGCAGCAGACTGAGGGGGTAGCAGACTTAAGCAACGAGCGTGGAAGTCCGTACGCTGCATCGACAACGCATGCTGCCCCAACATGTTGCTTAGGTTTCTAGCTTGGTATCAGAGCCAGAACGCAGCAGCAGCAGCAGAAGACTGACGTACAGGTGCCAGACAACGCCGGCGGACCCCCATACGCGCCAGTGCAGGGGAAATGCTGCTGGATTTTTTCCGGCAGCATTGACCCGCCTGGTGGCGGCGTCAGATTTTTTCCCACGGCCACTGGGCCAGGGGAAATGCTGCCGAATTTTTTTCGGCAGCACTGACCCCCACACGTGACGCGAAGAGGTGAGCGGCAGGCCGCGTCCAACACCTGCGGGCGACGACGCACGTGGCAACGTCACCGAGGTACAGTGACTCGCACCAGCACGTAGCAGCAGCAGTCTGCAGCAGCGGCAGCCGCAGGCAACGACAGCGAGCAGTGGCAGCAGCAGCCAGTAGCAGCTGCGTGCAGCAGCAGCAGCAGGCAGAAGCAGCAGCTCGCAGCAGCCCGCAGCAGCAGCATCCCACAGCAGCAGCTTGCAGCCGCAGCTCGCAGCAACAGCAGCCCACAGCAGCAGCAAGCAGTAGCAGCGACAAGCAGCAACTGCAACAGCATGCAGCAGCAGCAGCAGGCTGCAGCAGCCGCAACAGGAAGCCGCAGCAGCAGCCAGCTGCAGCAGCAGCTATAGCGAGCAGCTGCCAACAGCGACTGCTGTTGCTCGCTGCCCGCAGCGAGCAGCAGCCCGCTGCCAGTGAGCAGCAGCTCGCTGCCAGCGAGCAGGAGCCCACTGCTCGCAGCTGACAGCGGGCAGCTGTCCGCTGTGACAGACAAGGAAGAGAAAAAAAACGCAAGAGAAAAAAATCCCCCACCCCACCTGCTTTGCTGCCGCTGCTACAACAGCTGCCTTCACCGCTACAGCAGCCTTAGCAGCCGCAGCACCCCGCAGCAACAGCAACTGCTGTTACAACTGCAGCAGTAGCAGCAATAGTAGCAGCAGCAGCAGTAGTAGCAGCAGCCGTAGTAGCAGTTGCGGTAGCAGCAGCGGCAGCAGCAGCACCAACAGCAGTAGCAGCAAGAGCAGCTGTAGTAGCGGCCCTAACAACCACCACTGCTGACGCCAGCATCCCGATGCTGACGTCACTGCTGACGTCATCAAGTCACAAAAAGAAACCAAAGAAGGGGGCAAGGGAAGGGGGAAGTAATCCTAAGGGTGGACAAGACGTCCACCGCCCTCAGCAGACGTCATTGCTAACGTTAGCACCCCACAAAGAGAAAAAAATAAACACAAAACAAAGGGTATCACACCATGGCTGGTAGTCCTACTGGGGAGGTGTCCTCCTCTGTTGGGAGGACCTCCACCTCCCCTTTCTTGCAGCGGCTGTAGCAGCAGCAGCAGCAGCAGCAGCGGGAGCAGTGGCAGCAATAGCAGCAGCAAGAGCAGCAGCAGCATCAGCAGCAGGAGCAACAGGAACAGCAGGAGCAATAGGAGCAGCAGTAGCAGCAGGAGCAGCAACAATAGCGGAAGCAACACCAGCAGCAGTAGCAACAACAGCAACAGGAGGAGCAGCGGCGCCAACAACCCTCTAACTTCGTTGGCGACAACCCTGACCCCCTCGCTGCTCTTCTGCAACAACTCACCGCCCTGACGCAGCAGCTTGCAGCACATCAACCGTTAGTCTCTCAGTCTGCCCCCAACAAAACTCCATCCTTCCCCCCTTCAGGGTACGCCAGTCCAGCTGTGTCTGCTGCCACGCAATACCTGGCGCAGCAACATACTCTACGTCAGCGGTAGACAGTGACCTCCGTCCTTGGCCCCACTCTGGGTGCCGGCCGCAGGCAAAAGGACTTTGAGACACCGCCGCCGCCGCTTCAGGCCGGCGAGCAGTTCCGGAGCTGGGATCTCAGCTTCCGCATTTGGGCGCAGGGTGAGGGCCTGTGGGCATACTACACCCTGCCGTATAATTCCATCCTGGCCGACCAGCTGTATGACGCTGGTCGTGCTGTCCGGGCTCTAGTCCCTGTTGCCCCTCCGGCTTCCCGCCTCGCACTCGAGCCCTTCTTAGGCGACTTGACCGCTGGCGCCACCTCAGACCCTGTAGTCGCGTGGCACGTTCTCACTTGTCCCCATCGCCTTTCCAGCGACGCTGAGAATAGCCGCCTGCTACGGGAGTTCAACTCCCTGCACATGGGGGAGACCGCGACGGTCACCTCCTACTGGCAGCGGGCGGAGGACATCCTTCGTCGCCTTGGGAAATCTGCCCTTTGGCCGTGCTCCTCACCATCAAGCGTAGTGCCACCGAAGCGTACTCAGACGTCTTCGTCCACTACCCTCACGACGTTCTCTCCACCGTGGCAGCCCAGGGCACCCTCATGCCCTGGGCATACGAGCTCTTCCTCCGCATTGAGGAAGCTCGTCTGGAGTCCCGACTCCAGCGCACGGAGGCCGTCGCCTCCTCTGCCGTCGTCTCCATGGCCATCGCCTCCCCCGCCGCAGCTACCTCATCATCGTAGGGGAAGAAGAAGCGTCGGACCAAGAAAGGCAAAGGTCAGCATCAGCAGCGATAGCAGTTGTCGACCAGGTCCAGCGCTGGCGGCTCGGTCTGCCACAACTGTGGCCAACCTGGGCACGGGTTGTACATGTGCCCTCTACCGACGGATGAGGCGCGCGTTATCGCCACCATGCATCGCCAGCATGAGCGCCGTCTCACCTGTGCCGCCGTGACTGTCGCCGGCTCTGACACCTCTGCCTCATCCAGCAGCTCCATCACTCCGGTTGCTTCGCCGGTCCCGCTGACACCACCACCTAGTCGTTGGCGCCAGCGCAGTCCTCCTTCTACCCGGGCGCCGGCGCAGTCCTCCTTCTACCCGGGCTCCGGCGCCATCACCCCGCACTCCGTCTAAACTCCCGGGCCATCCTCCCGTGAGCGCCAGCTGGAGCAGTTCATCGTGCTCCAGCTCAGCCTGCCTCGCCCTCCTCCCGTGGGAAGTACGAGTTGCATCACTTCCTGCTCCCGTGTCCAGTCTTGCATGACTGAGACTGAGCTACAGTCCTGCCCCGTTTCCTTGTCTGTCTCGTCGTCTCTCATGGTCTCCGCTACCCCCTCCCAGGACGACGTTGCTTGGCTTGACAATTGGCAATCTCGATTCGCACCTCCTTCCACCGCGTCTGCGTCCCTTGCTTGCTGCCATGTGACCGTTAGTGATCTTGCGACCCCGGTCCAGGACCCTGCTAAGACCTGGATCATCGACTCCGAGGCCACGCATCACATGACGGCCTATCGTGAGGCCTTTAGTATGCTCGGTCCTGTAGGCGATGTTTCCGGTGTCCGGACAGGCTCTGGCCAGGTGTTGCCTGTCCGTGGTGTTTGCGTCGTTCGTTTGCGTGGTCCCTCCGGTGACGTCTTTCTAACTGATGTCCTCTTCGTCCCTGGTCTTGAGCTCAGCCTTCTGTCCGTCACTGCCCTTGACCGCATGAGCATGGACGTTGTGCACTCGCGTGGTGTTGGCACTGTGTCGTTGCGTCCGTCTGGCATCCTTGTCCTGCATGCAACCGCTCGTGACAACGTGTGGCATGTACCTCGCCTCTCCTCCTCTCCTTTTGTCTCCTCCCCGCCGGCCGCCACAGGCCATGTGTTTGTCACCAGTACACTTTCTCCTCAGCACACTCGCCTCCTGCACCGCCGCCTCTGCCACGCCCACTCTGCCGCCGTAGACAGCATGCTCCGCAACCAGCCAGCCAAGGGCCTTGACCCGGAGACTTTTCCCCTCCCGTGCCCAACTGAGTGCATCGAGTGCGCTCAAGGGAAGATGCACCGGTCCACATATCCCTTGTCTGCCTCCTGTGCGTCTGCCCCCCTCGACCTTGTCCATTCGGACGTCATGGGTCCTCTTCCCCTTGAGTCCGTCGGCGAGCATGGTCGCTATGTCCTCACCCTCACTGACGACAATTCTCGCTACTGCTAGGTCTTCTGCCTTTGGCAGAAGAGCGATGTTGCCCACGCCATCCAGGCCTGGCTTTTCCTTGCGGAGTGTGAGTGTAGCCACTCTCGCCGCCGCTTTTGCTCCGACCGTGGTGGTGAGTACCTGGGTGCACCAACGACCTTTCTCGCCTCCCGCGGAATTCGCCATGAAATGTCCGCGCCTTACACACCCGCCTAGAACGGTGTCTCCGAACGGTGGAACCGTACTATGGCCGACGCCGTCCGCACCATGCGGGTCGAGTCTGGTCTCTCCGATGGCTTCTATTTTGAAGCCATGGCCTACATGACCTGGGTCTGGAACCAGATTCTCCACGGTCCCCTTCCCCGCCAGTCCACACCGTACCAGCATTGGTGCGGTCAGCGAGCTGACCTCCGCCCGGCTAGCGTTTGGGGTTGCGTGGCCGTTGTGTGGCAGCCTGTCCCGCAGCAGGGCGGCAAGCTCGCCCCTCGTGGACATCCCTGCACCTTCCTTGGTGTCTCTTGGCATTGCATCGTTGAGTCCCAGGATGCCCTCTTCTTCGAGGACCTGTTTCCTCGCGACCTCATTCGCTCCGGCTCGTCCGTGTCTATCCCGTCGCGTGGGGGAGTGGTGAGTCCATCCTCCGTCCTGCGGCTTCCGGGTGACACATCCGCTGGTCCCTCCGAGTCGGTAGCCCCAGTCATGTCCGCTTGTCCCTCCGGACAAGCAGTCCCAGTCGCGTCCGCTGGTCCCTCCGGGCCAGCAGCCCCCGTCGTGTTCGCTGGTCCCTCCGGGCCAGAAGTCCCAGTCACGTCCGCTGGTCCCTCCGGGCCGGCAGTCCCAGTCGCGTCCGCTGGTCCCTCTGGGCCAGCCGTCCCAGTTGCGTCCGCTGGTCCCTTCGGGCCAGCAGCCCAAGTCGCGCCCGCTGGTCCCTCCGGGCCGGTACCCCCAGTCGCGTCCGCTGGTCCCTTCGGGCCAGCAGCCCCAGTCGCGTCTGCTGGTCCCTCCAGGCCGGCACCCCCAGTCGCGTCTGCTGGTCCCTTCGAGCCGGCACCCCCAGTCGCATCCATTTATCCCTCCATGCTATCAGCCCCAGTCGCGTCCGCTGGTCCCTCCGGGCCGACAGCCCCGGATGCATCTGTGGGCCCCTCCGGGCCAGCAACCTTGTCCGCCTCCATCAGCCCGACAGACTCAGTGCCATCACCTGCCCTCCCGCGCTACACGCGTGGCCCAGGGGACAGCCTCCGACCCAGACCTTTGGTGAGCGCGCAGACCGTCGCACCGCGCTCCGTGGCGCCTCGACCCCCCGTGGCTCCACGTGTCTCCTCCGCTCCCACGGTCGTGAGTGGGGATCCTGGCACCAAGGCCCTCGGCCTGACCACCTCGGCCATCATTGCAGACCTTCACCCGGGCTCTGCACTGGGCTACGTCATGCTTCATCATGAGCATCGGTACACTGTCGTGGCTGCACTCGCGCGCATCCCACCTTGGGCTCGAGATGTAGACACTCTCTCAGTCCGCTCCACAGCACGCCCGGAGGACCCAGACACCCTACGCGAGGCACAAGCCTCTCCTGAGGCCGCACACTGGGACGCTGCCTGCGCCGATGAGCTCGCCGCTATCTGACAGCACCACGTGTATGACCTCGTCGACCTTCCCCAAGGACGGAAGGCCATCGGCGCCAAGTGGGTCTTTCGGCGCAAGTGGAAGCCCGACGGGTCCTTGGACAAGTACAAGGCCCGCCTTACAGCCAAGGGGTTTGCCTAGATTCCTGTGGTCGATTACGACCAGATCTTTGCCCCAGTTGGCCAGTTCTCCACTAGCCGGGCACTCTTCAGTCTGGTCGCCCAGCATGGGTGGGAGCTGCATCAGATGGATGTGAGCAACACTTTTCTCCATGGTTCATTGGAGGGTGAGGAGCTCTACATGGTGCAGTCCCCAGGCTTCGACGATGGCACTGGGAGAGTCTAGCGACTGCGCAAGGCCCTCTATGGCCTGAAGAAGTCACCTCGGTACTGGAACCAAGAGATCAACAGCACGCTCCTTCGTGGCGGGATCCAGCGCAGCACCGTTGACCCCGCACTGTTTGTCAGTCCAAGAGGCTAGACTTTCGCCGTTGTTCTGGTGTACATCGACGATCTGCTCATTGCGTCGCCAGACACGGCTGTCATCCAGCGTGTCAAGGATCTGCTATACACCGCGTACCAGATGAAGGACCTGGGGTCTGCCAGAGTCTTCCTGGGCATGGAGCTCGAGCATGATCGCTCCCTGGGCGTCTTGCACATCCACCAGGCCGCCTATGTACAGACACTGTCCACCCGCTTTGCGGAGGACCTGCCACTAGTGCCGAGCGCATCCTCACCCATGTCACCCGATGGCCAGGCGAAGCTGAAAAGTCCTGATCCAGCCGTTCTGGGTGAGCCAGTTGACGTGACCATGTACCTGCGAGCCATCGGGTCACTGATGTTCCTGGGGACGACGACGCGCCCAGACATCGTGTTCACCGTCAACCTCTTGGCCCAGTTCTCTCAGGAGTCGCGTCACCTCCACTACAAGGCCGCAATCCGAGTACTGCGCTATGTTGTCTCGACTCCTCGGCGAGGTCTCATGTTCCGTCATCAGCCGTCTGTTGTCGCGGTGGGCTACACTGATAGTGACTGGGCCGGCAGTCCGGACGATAAGAGTCGCACAGGCTGGATCTTTGTGATTGGCGGCACAGCTGTGTCCTGGCGTAGTGGTAAACAGGGATGCATTGTACGCAGCACTGCTGAAGCTGAGTACGTTGCTCTTGGCTCAGGCGCGTGTGAGATTGTGTGGTTGCGTCGTCTGTTGTCCGAGTTGCGCTAGTCCGTCGCATCCATCACGTTGCACTGTGACAGTGAGAGTGCCATGGCCATCGCCAATAATGACGGCGTGCATCACACACACACAAAGCACATCAATGTTGAGTATCACTATGTGCGTTTGTTGTTTCATGACGGCAGCGTCAGCATCGTGTAGGTTGAGACAACACGGCAGTTGGCTGACTTCTTGACCAAGGCACTGAAGCATGACTCGTTCAAGAAGGCTGTGAGTTCAGTCGGCATTTGCCCGTGAGTGACTCTCTCTGTCCCTGCTTGCGTCTCTGCTTGGCCTGGGGGAGTTTGGTCGTTGACTGCGTCTTTGCCCGCACATGTGCACTACGCCTGTGAGTCATGGCGGAGTGTTGGTTTTCGTGCATCTCTCATTGTACTCTGTTGTGTCCTTCCGGCTTGTGTACATCGGCGTGCAGATGACTGACGGCGAGACTTGACGCCACTGGAGTGTCGCTCGGTGGAGCCAACGCACGCTGAGGCCCACTCACCCGTCGCTGGAGCCTCCTCCTCTGGCGATGCGCTCAGCTCCATCGGCAGGCCTCCTCGGTGCTCGGGTCGCCGGCGGTCACTACCACTGCAGATGCAGTCTGCATGTACTTAGCGCTGTGTCTGGCTGTGGCATTGCGTCTGCAGCATCATGCTATGCCTAGGGTTCATGTCTCCTGTTGCATGGCCCTGTTTGGCATCGTTGACTGTCATAGGAACTGCCTGGGTTCGTGCAGCCATAACTTCTTGTAGCTGTTTTTCTAGCTGATTCTGACCGCACGACTGCGTTCGCAGCATCGGTATTATGGTATGGTCCAGTTTTCAGGCAAAACGGACGACGCCCGGGTTTTGGGCTGCTGGGCGTCTGGCAGGGCTCACCGAGAAAACCCTGCCTGCCAGAAAATAGGTCTAGCACTATTTTCTGATTGGCTGGTTAGCTGAGTAACAACTTCTACACTAGTGGGGGGGGGGGGCTAGAACTTGGAGGGGTCCCCC
>SZWC01041665.1:0-10920 GCA_023375785.1 Penium margaritaceum
CCATACAATCATTTCCATCTGGAAACTGAACAAATGCGAAAACGTGGCAGAGTTGCAACGAGAATTTGAGAAGGAGACCTTACTCACCCATTGCCAGCCGCGGCCTGGGAAACTCGCGAAAATCGGAGATAAGGAACAACAGCTGCGCGCCAGACTAGTGTTCGGCCTGACCTGGAACACACGTTCTTCGTCCAGCTGAAACATCCTAGCTGTGAGCCTCAGAGCCATCTCTCGGTACTGTTCTTTCAATCGTACGAAAAGTCACTATATTGGAAGTTACGGTATATGAAGTGAACTCAACACAAAGCACAGTCTGAATCAAATAAAATTCGACTAGACAGAAATCAATAGGCGTCAACGCCCAGAATGCTAGTTTCTGGGTATTAGGTCGGCTGAACCACAGTCATCTGCAGTATGGTTCACTATCTACATCGGAGAAGGTGACCTCACAATTCCCGCTACTTCAGAAGACATAGCGTGACGCAAGTTTCATAAACCCACATCCTTCAAATAATTAGAGCCAAAAACAAATAGACAACTCCATTTTCCATATTTCATAAGTATATCATAGGTGTCTCGAAGTTCATAAGTGAAAGAAAGTTATAAGTGAAAATCGAATGGGATCCAGTTCCATGCACTAGTTTCGCAACGAACAAAGCATGCTCACCGGCAAGATATCACCTACAACGAACGGACAAGTCCTGATATGCAAAAGACCAATCACAACCACGAAAGATTGAGATATAAATTATGCAATGTAACCTTTTTCTTCCGGCGCAGATGACCCCTTTCAACTACAAAAACATACATGCTCCTTTTCAAGATGATGATGCAACACATAGTTAAAGCTCCATCATCTCCCTATACTTGGTTGAGTCGCACATGAATGAAGGACATATTTGCATGTCTCATGGAATTTCTCCATGACCACACACATGAGTAGAGCTTGCTTCCACTTTGCCTATTTTTGTGAACATCCTTACAGACCTGACTGCAAAAAAGGACCATAGATTTGAATTTCCAGCTTAAGACATTCTATTATACAGGGCAGGATCACTTTTCAAAATATATATTACAATTATGATTTCCTAGAATGAAATATGCTTCAACATAATTTTTCAACATATCATGGTGAGAAACGCTCACACACGTCACGCTCTCGATTATCCTTTACATCTGAATGACACTTAAAAGATCTAAACAACAATCCGCTAGGCTCTAAATTCATACTAAAAAACAATAGTGAAAATTAATTAATAGAAACAAAATTAAAAACATCCACAAAACTTTTTGGAGGGTCACATACGTTTTCCTCCATCACTCGATTTTTACATGTTTAATGAAACATTTATGCATAGGAACCTTATCCATAAAACCCAATAACCGGCTCTCCTGGAATCAGCACAAAAATAAAAATGTTTAAATCATTATCGCCAAAATCATTCATCTCGTGAGACTTTAAAAATACATCCAGCTGATCCACTTCTAACGAACATAGTTTTTTTGTATGCTATTGTACGCTAAACATTTTGAAAGTTGTATTTCTAATCATGTGATGTTATTCATACCAGCTATTGAATAGTCATCATGAAAGAAGTAAAACAATTCTACAAACATTTTATTCATAATGGTTATATGAATATTGGTTAAGTGGATCGTACTAATGAGAAAACACTCTCAAAACATTAACTAAAGCAACATGAATAAATCGAGAATTTGTATCATTTAAACACTACACAATATGTGCTGTGTTTATGTGACATGTGAAATTTCCGTTTCCAAGAAGGTTTTTGTCATATGAACTCTTGTTAATACACTATATTCTAAACAAATGATAACATTCCTTTCTGTATGCCAGTCATTTTCCCATCATTTTCTGAATTCTTTCCCTTTTTTCTTTCATATCTGAATATTTTGATTTGATTTCAATACATTACAAAGATGAATAACATTACATGTTTAAGGAATACATATCTTAAAGACCTTTGTATGTGATATGCATTTTTGCTTGGAAGAACCTATAACTAGAATTCACTTTAGCCTCTCCATGTCCACGGTGTCCCCGTCCAAAACAAATAAAGTGCAACTTAGGGAAAGATAAAGGTGTGCATTATGTATGTTTTAAGAACATTATAGTTTTGAATTTATCCTTTTCATGTCTCCATCATCAACCTGTCCTTAAAAAATACACCCTATATGTATAGGAAAGTGTCGTTAGGATTTTACAACATGAATAACAAATGTTCACAAGCATATTAATACACATGTGTAACTTGAAACCTCCTCAAAATAAATTGCTTCATAAACCCCTCATGCAATTCAAAAATCCAAATGAAGACGGAAAGCAAATGTTTTATTCCATCAAGTCTGTCCCCAAATGAAAGGCACTTCTTTAGAGAGGAAATCATTGCTTTGGTGTCAAGCTCTAATGAAGTGAAGACAACAGTTCGTTCAAAGTGTTTGATTAAACATGACAAACTTTAGAGTGTTCATTAGGGTTGACATCTTGTGGAAACTTCATATCTATATGTCGGCTAAAGTCTAACATTGGGCCTTTAGTTATAAAAAGGGCCTAGGGTGTACTATAAAGATCAGGCATGTGTAATATAACTCCGCATGCCCTTACTTTGCTACACTAGCAATGGGAGCCATACCATATACAGCAATACAAACATAGAATGTTGAGGCAACCATCCAACTAACAAAGCACGCATCATGGACATGACATATGTGTCATGCTCTATATCAACTATCTCATGCAAGGAACCATGACCATTAGATCATCATGAGCCGATTTCATGCAAGCATTGGGTGACTTTTCATTGAAGATTGAAGAGCAAGTAACTTCGTTGTGATGAATCACATAAAGGCCTAGTTGAGCTTCTTTCACCAAAAAGCTTCGTGTTGATGGAGCATAAGTGCAAGTTATGATTCTGACCTAGAGAAATATTCTTTTGAGAAGAAATTTCTACAAACAAAGATATAACTAACAGATGACTTGAACCACCTACTCAAAAAAATGTTCTTTTGGTAGTGAACTTGTGAGATCTATGTCTAATGAAGGCAAAGATCCTCAAGCCTTTCATTGTGGAGCTAAATTAGGAATCCGTAAGACATCCCCATAAAGCCCTTCTAAGACTTGTGAGGCATGTAAGCTTAGGTACATGAAGTTATGTAGGTTTATCAATGAGTAGATAATTCCAAGATCCTTGCCATAACATTACCTAACGAGTTATTGAACCTTTTTGACCAAGGTTCTCTACAATCCTAGCTTGCTCACATTTTTCATGTCATATAGTTGTTTCTTGGTTTTTTTCAAAGTTATCGTTTTCTCCATTTAGTTATTTCTCCTTGTAGTCTACATGTAATAATGTTTTTCTCCAAACGATCATACGATGAAGGGTCCTTGAATTACTACCTTGAATATAGACAAACATGGTATCAAATCACTAAATGGTTTTCTTTGCAAAGTCTAGCATAATAGTTGCAAATTATGTAATGATATCTCCATCTACCTTATACATGGATAAATGCAAAGACTGTAGTGATTGTTGCAAACGAGTGTGCATAAGAGTTGTTTCACCTGCATATGAGCACAAGCAGCATTGAAGAAGAGAATCGTTAGCAACATTTTATGGAGTATGAGGATCAATCAGTTTTGCATGGGATGTGCATACGCAATGTAAAGGATGTCATGTCATGTACCGTGCTCTATAGCAAATTCTAAGCGAGTAACACTTGGTCGAGGAGGCAAAACGAATGGCAAAGAAAAAAGCTACAGCACAACACGACGTGGAAAAAATGGAGGGAGGTACTAAAGTAATGTATTAAAGCTCAATAGATCATCTTAAAAAAACTAAAAGTCAATTATTCTAGTAAATGATTAAACACACAATGATTATGGTAGTCAAATACAGTTTATGAAGTTGCGTTCACAATATTCCGATAACAAATGGCTTCATTGTTTTTGAAACAACTTGAAGAGATGTTGCATCAAAAGAACAAAACATTTAGGGTGCATGGGGAAGAATGATGAAAGATATGTTCCACTCATGCACAATTATTACGCAATTTTTCAATCTTTCAACATTTAATGCAATCACAAATGTAGCCATGTCCACCCCTTCAAGAAGCCTTGTTGCATCATGTTATGTCGTCGAACCACAGCATTCCTTATGAGTGCGAACTATGGAACCCTTCTAACAAATGCACCACATAATGGATTGGCAATGTTTTGTGTCTCAACCATGACCAAAAATGCATATTTTGCATCCAAGAATACCTATCCTTTAAAAACTCCCATCAACTCCTATGAAAGGGAAACTTTACCAATGTGTAGTGCATGAATTTATGAATTGAGCTGCCTTACTATATCGACAAAATATCAAGGTTGAAAATCATAATGGTATGAATTCTTAACTCAAGTGATCTAGATGTAAAGAATCTATCATTTTGATACAATATAGTACACAGGCTTCCCCTCAACCCACCATATGATATGGTGGACGATTTTAACTACTTAACTCACGCATTTGTCTTGGTGTTGAATAACCATTGAGATCCAAGGACCTATTAGGCCATAAAAAGGTATGCATATACTGATGAGCCCACTCATGAAGCACAATTGTACCAGCTTGAGAAAACAATGTCAACCGTTTCCATTCTGAAGTTTGACGTCCAAATAAAATGGTCGGCCATGAACCTCCAAAACTTAAACAATGTTGAAAAATGCATGAAAAAAAGCAGAATAATTCGACCATCCACTCAAAACATTAGATGTGCCACTCTCCAGACTAGTCTTTCTTACCTTCCTCACGTATAGAATTAGTTTTGATTAATGTTAAAGCATGAAGTACATATCATTAAGGCATGTAGTTCTTGGATACATGTGAGTGTGCAACGTAAATTGAATTCCTTAAAAGAGAAGTAATGCACACATGTATATATATCTTATCATGTTATGAGCACTTATGCATTCTCCCCTTGGTCCTTGCACAATCCCATGTCCACCAAGTAGTGTGTATCTTCCCTCTTTTTGAACTCTTCTTCAGTTCATGCCATAGTGGGTAGCGCATAAGTGTACAAATTTCACACACATTACGATATTGATTTTTGTTTATGTAGCAAGACTAGAAACATGAAGCAAGGTTACCAAAGGAGGGTTTGGGACAAGGAGGAAGGAAAGCATCATGAACATTAGAAAATAGACAACTAACGAGGATAATGGGAAAAGAAGCATGCTTGAAGTGAAGGTAAGAAGATGGAGAAAAGCGACAAAAAGTATTTAAGATACTAGATAAAACAAAGGGTAAGTAGTTTTATATCAAAAACGTTAGTGTTAAAGCTTGAACACAAATTTGGTAATAAGCCAGTTCGCTCCAACTATGTGTGGTAGCTTAAGAGTAGGTGTAATTTGCACATCGCGTATGACACGGCATGCCGCTTTAAATTAGCATCATCCTTTAAATACTTAATCATGGTGGGCAAAAGATGACAACTTTCTGTTCTTCTCAAATGAAAAATGATACTCATTGGGTACAAGTGTGCCAAAGTCAATATTGAAATTTTGTTTTACATAAACGATATCATACTCATCTGCTCTTTCCCTAGCAACTAATGAAGAGAATCACATTGTTTGTCAAGTGTAAAAACAATTTGCCGCCTTTTAGTGCATAGAAAACTGATTTGAACATGAGATCCAACTAGAGGATTAGGTTTCTTGTTCACTGCAATATGTCTGAAAAAGGTTTCCTCCGCATCAGCAATCAAAGATATGAACAATAAAGAAGAATAAACAGGTTCATGATGAAAGGATAAAGAATTTTACAAGGTTAGGAAGAAGAAGCAAAATGACACTACCACTCCATGCAAACCGAATTTCCTTGCCAAATACTCCTCATAACCAAAAATTTCAAGGTTAGCCATCAGCTCAAACGGGTTAACTCGAAAGAATATGGAGCTCTACCAATGGGGAATGTTTGTAAAGGTCCTCTTTACATTTTCATCTTTATTGATAACATAAAGGGGTTTATTTAGATAGTATAAAAAGGTGAAGCAGACAAGATTTAGAACAGGTTTTCCTCTTGAAAACATGCTTCTCCACGTTGCTTGCAATGGGAGAAGGTTAAGCAACCAAGAAGAATAATGTGTTACTTTTGATGGTTTTCGCAGGTAAATCAATGAAACACTTTCAACTGAGCTTGAAGTGCAAGGATAGGTGTAGTATTGATCCATGCTATAAAAGTTTTATACCATTGAAAAAAAGAGATAGGAAATTTAAAAATGTTAGAGACATCAAAGTAAATGTTTTTTGGGGTGTGGCTTTGCAATTTGTGGTTGTGATTTTCCAAGACAAAATCAGTGATTATACTCAACTACTTGTTACATGTGTCACTTGCAAGCGTGAAATCCTTTATCACATGGCACAATTTCAAGCCTACATTCTTTCTTTTTTTCACATTGGGGGCATTGGTTATAAGTGAATGAAACTTGTGAATGCAAACCGAGTTGTCTTCGTTTTTTTCAAATGATATGTCATCAAGCCTAGCTGATTTTTAAATTTATAAGAGTATGATACATAACATTAGCATAAAAAGAGGCTCGTGCTTGCACCAAGTAAGATCTTGGAGGTAGAGAACGTACCTACTACATTTCATTACACAAATACCGTGTTAAGGAAATCATCATCTTGACAAGGCACACATCATGCACTTTTAGCGTGGGACCTTTACTACATCACATGACCTATGAAGGAAAAATAAACCCTCAAACCTTCATGGAACAGTTTGTTATAGGACCTAGATGGCTCTTGATTGGTTTGCATGATTGAACAACATGACTATGAAGGTCGGAAGAGCAAACCCAATCGTTATTGAATTTCACTTGAAGGCATACAAAATCTTCCCAAAGGAAGAAAGTTTGACAAATAAATCTATCTCATGGACAAATGTTTGCAAAAAAAGTTTAAAGTTAATAGGAGGTTCCTTTGAAAGGAATTTCGGATTTAGAATGGAACAAGAGGCAGCTGTCATAAACCAGTTTTAGAAAACGGGTCCTGAAAATGGTCGACTTGTTATGTCCACTAGAATGAAAGGAAAATCTCCTCTAAATCCAAAATGATCCTAAAAATCTACAAGAAGTCTATGTTGCTTAAGCCTCGAAACATTGTGCTAAGACCACTTATATTCTCAAGATACCCTTAGGACCATGTGAGCCAAGGAATTCTTGATGGGCCAGGAGAAGGATGGTTTATTGGCTAGTCAACGTATTGGGTAAAAGAAAACTCTTGTTGTAATGTTTCTACAAGCCAACCAAGGCATTAACCCTCTAGCGGCATGGAGCGTGGCTAGATTAGCTTGGTTAGAATTTCATAGGCAAATGATGTACTTTTTCTTAGCCAAGAATCCTAGTTTCGCTAACAAAAATGCTGAGTTCTTTCTTCCACCCTTATTCACGATTAAGTGTTGATCAGTGTAATATATTGCCAACAAGGATCCTAGCCCTTGTTGCATGCCATACAAATGAATGAAACAAATATGGGAAGTATCAGGAAGTGTTGCGAGAGAACGTCTAACACAAAGGTATTGGTTACATGACATTGAATCCTTTCATTTTCACATGGTTAACTGTACATCTCAATGGTTGATGTTGAATGAGTTTTGTAGTGAATTTTGGACATACATGTTTTCATCAAAGTCTTGGTCACTTGATGTTATAGCTATAGAATGCATACCCCCTTAAAACATCATGTGTGTTTTGGGGAATCATAGCACACAGTTTATTGCATATATGGAAAAACAATACAAAAAGAATCATACGATTTCTTTTGATGTAGATGTTTTCAAACTATGTTATCTAATGCACCCTTCCTCCACATCTTGATGTATAAGTAAGAGTTGATCACATGAATCCACTACAAATGAAAAGATGGAGCCTAGAAGTTTCTTTAAGTCAATAGTGGATTAAACGCTTTTGAATTTCAAGAGTGTCCGATGAAGAGAATCATTTTTTCTAAAAATTCCAAATGATGCTGATTGAAATGAAAAACTAAATCTGAATGATGTTCCTAATGACTTTCCTCTTGGCATACTTGTCCATTCGGAATTTTCTATGTGCATAAACAATGAACTTATCACTATCTGCACAAGAAACCATGTATGTGAAATATTGTATTGAATGATTCTATAATGATGGAGGTACAACATGAACAATGTTTTGTACAAACCCTTATAGGTTCTGCTAATATGCTCTTGACCTCTTTAGGGTTGAGATGAGCACATTACCCTCCATATACCAAAAGAATGAACAATAATTCAAAAGTGAATGAGGGTGTGTAATAAATTCATAGAAAAAGGAAAGAACACTTGGAAATCCACAAACTTGTATAAATAAAATCTGTATTTCTACATTTGTTTTTCCAATGTCAATGTTTAGTAGGTGGAGTAATGGTTTTGGTGCACATGAATTAAACCCCCTCCATAGGATTTAAATGATTTGTACAAGAATGTAGTTACTAGACATGAAAAGTGTTACACGTGTGTTTTTGCATATAACGTTTTTAATTTTATCCATATTTGGTGATTTTCATAGAAAGATGAACGTTAGCTCATTAAAATCATCGATATCAATCATAAGAAAAAGGATTTTCTAGCCTTCTGCATTGTCTTTGGCTATCAGTTCCTTTGTATATCCTTAATTGATTGATGCTTGAAAAGATCATGCAAAACATGATTGCATTATCTTTCACTATAGTGATTTTTGCTTGGATTTGCTCATAAGTGGCTTTCATCTCATGAAGCCGAGCTTGTTTTGAAATGTGGATGTCTTCATGCACTAGCACAAATTGGGGCTTTTGGCTAGCTTGTCATTACGTTGATACTTTAATGACTTGAATTTACTTCTTTTGTCCACAATTCGTGTAATTTGTTACAAAATCTTATAAGGCCGTCTTAAGTTCGAATTGTTGTGATGAAAAACATGATTTCTTTCGATTTGGTGTTCTCTTGAGGCCATGTAAGAACTATCAATTGTTATAAGAAACTTTCACATGCACCTTGCAACACTTCAACACTCATAATTGTTTTGTTACTTACCTGGTCATTCAACAATTGTTTAATGATTTGTGAAGTTTTAAGAATGGCATAGATCGAGTGATTCTGGTTAAATGGCCAAGTGAACAAGCATGACCACATTGAATTCACCCACTTCAGGTATGTTATTCTTCTAATGGGTGACATGGAAGCAATTTTTTAAGTCGTTGATTTTACTTTGCTGGTCTTTTCTTACTCATTTTGGTATTATTACTAGACAAAAGAGTCAGATGTATGATAGACAAAATGAAGGCCATAAACAACTTCTTGCCATAGACTTTTGGGGTAACAATTTTCACATCTTTGATTTGTTGGAACATCCACACAAGCGATCATTTTGCACTTGGAGGATCAAAGGACTTGGAATGGTTGGATGAAACTTGGTGCACTCAAGTGTTGGGTGTTCTTCGTAATGTATATTACATGTTTTGCCCAAGAATGTTGAATTGCATCAAGCACCATGTTGTTTTGTTCAATTATATGGATATCAAGGATTTCATTTGAATTGCAGCTCATTAATGCTTGTCATCTTTGTTCTTTTTTCTACTCATGTTGTTCTCCTAGCAAGAAGTTATGATGGGGAGGAATTCGTGAGGCTTAACATGTGATTTAGTGCATTACTCATAAGGATGCATAGTCTCATGAATTATTTTGATAAAATGGAGGTATAACTTTTGGTACAAAATTTTGCACCAAACAATCATTCTTATGAGAATTGTGTTCTTGTGTTCATGAAGGTTTCATCTCTTTTCATCATGATGGCATGTTTATATGGTTCTAACAATTGCTTGGATAAGGAAGACCAGGGGTATTTTGAACCATCCATGTCAATTGACTGTTTTGCATTTACAATGCCAAGGTCGAAATATCATGTATGATAGCATGCCAAATGTATGGTTTGTTCTACTTGGACATGTTACAAAAAACCATGTGTCAAGTGCTACTATTCTTCCATTTCTTGATGCTTTCTTGGATGTATCAACCACTGTTCTGAAATTTTCTCTTTTTGTTTACCATCATGGTCAAGATTTTTGCAAGCTTCTAGAGTTTTTCGAAGGTTTTTTGGATGAGTTAAATCATTTCTTGTTTTTGTATGTAGAACACATGGATGCTTACATTTTTCATTATGTGGAAAACGTGGTAAACATGTATATATTGACAGATTAGAGCATCATGTTTTTATGATTTTTTAATGTTTTTTGTGTCAGGATTTGGAACGTTTGAGCGCATTTGTACAAGTGAAGAAAAGATGAGACATACTTGCAATTTTGGCATTTATGTGAAGTACTCGTGAAAGCTGCTATTTGAGTGGCTCATCAAAGAAAATCCACCAATAAAGGTCTCGTGGAATTTTCTGATTTTCAAGGTGCATCTTTCAAAAATTAAATATTCATTTTTTCAAAAAACAATAGGCATTGAATGGGCAATATGGAGGGGTTTTGGATAACATTTTTCACTGGTAGTTGGAGTGAAAACTGAAAAATTATCAATTTTATGAAATAGGTTTCTTCTTATTGAGTTTGGGGACTGAATTATGCTTCAAAAGTGAGCATATAGATTTTTAATTAAAAATTTTCTATTTGTGATGAGTGGTATGTGGTGATGAACCATTAGGTGTTTCTTTCCTAGAGTGAGGAGTGTAGTATTGTTTTGTTAGTCTTTTTTGAGTAAAAAATTTCAATAAATTTCTATTCATCCCATTTCGACGTCTTCATTTAGCTTGTTTCAGCGCCATTTCTATCTTCTACAACTCTGTGTTGGATTTCTCCAACATGCTCATATGTTGGGCTTTTTTGTGCTTGCCTGGGCTTGTCGGTGGTTTTGTTTTTTT
>SZWC01041676.1:0-10907 GCA_023375785.1 Penium margaritaceum
ACACACACACACACACACACACACACACACACACACACACACACACACACACACACACACACACACACACACACACACACTCACACACACACACACACAACACACACACAATGCCATTACAATGAACGTTTTCACGACATGATAGAAGAGCTAGAGGAGAAAACTTAGTCTAAATATCTACCCTTTTTATCAATTATTAATGTTAAAGTCTGATTAAACTTATTCATTTCTCTTTGGTGAGCACTCTTTTTTACCTTCATAGGGGAAGCACTTATGGGGATCTTCCAAAAACACATGGCAATACATTTATGCATTAACTTGGATTTTTCAGGAAGGAGAAAAGAATGTTTGCATCATGATAGGTTAGAAAGAAGAAAGGGTGCAACAAATTCAGCCCATACGCATGGGTTGTTCCTCATTAAAGAGAAATCAACCTAATGAACATGATGAAAGAACGAAAGCATAAGAACATTTTGGCCGAGAAACTTATGCGCTCCTTCATAGAAGATAAACCATGGATGGAGACAACATAAATGCATGGTTTTCCTTTGAAGAGGTGATAGGCCATGCATATGTGTTTTCATGACAATGGTGTAATGACCTTGGAAGTGAATTTGGTCGTTGTAGATGATGGATACATGATAAATTTCTATGTGCATAACATGCAAGAAGATTAGCCAAAAATCAATTTCCCTGTATGATTTTCTAATGGCCACACGATAAAATTATGGAGATGTCCATTTGATGTCATTGAATTCTAATCTACAAAGATTATACCCTCATAGAAATGGTAAACTATTGCCTATACTTCTTTTGATACTCAAACAAGTATACTATATACTCAGAGCAACTAAATCGTATCAACAAGAAACCATTTGATAAATAAAATGAAAAAAATTGGTTGTTTTTTGTTCAAGCTTTTACAAAGATATCGAATAAATTCCCAAAATTGAAGATCATTTTAAGATCCAAAACAAGAATGATGTACCAGCACATGGAAGCATATCTCAATTTTCCCATAGTTTATCAATACAAGATAAAGACAATTGTACCCAAAGCATAACATTTTCAATATAAATTATATCCTTGGTAAAGAAGTCAAAAGTTGTTGTTGCTTGCATTAGAGTGCCTAGTTTAGTCCTAGTTTAGTTCAGCTAGCTGTTTCTCTCACCTTGTTAACTCTTGCCATTGTGACCCTTGCCAAACCAATAGCTAGGAGCTGGCGCACGTCCTTTGACCTGTGCATCTATCAGGTGGTGCACTTGTGCTAGAGAAGGGGGCCTTTTGCTCCCTCCTCAGAGGGGAGCGAAATCCCCCCTCATGCCACTCACATGAGGATCGCGATTCCTTTGCCTGGAGCATGTTGCACCGCGCAACTTGCTCTTTGCAGCTGATGTAATCCTTTGTGCGAGGCCGAATGTTTATGGGGCGGTCCTCGCCGTTGCTCAGTCATTCTTTTATAAAAAACAAAACACTTTCTTGTGCTTGCCTCGATATGCTCTCACGCCTAACGGAGCGCTCTCCCCTCACGGCGTTTAAGAACGCCTTCCCCCCTCCCAGTGGGACAGTTTGCCTTGCGGCTAATGGCCGGCTCCACCAGCCTCCTCCTGCATCCCACCTCCTTCACTCTCCCTCCCCCTCACCCTATCCTATTTAACATGGATCTGTTTCCTTGCTCCCGCTTCCGCCATCTGCCTTCGTTGGTGCCGACTGCCGTTGCCGCCGTCGGTCGTTGCCGCAGCTACCGCAACCGCCGCCCCTGCTTCCGCGAGGTTGACTTAGTTGACCCCAAATCTTGCACTCATAGATTAGTGTAGGATTTTAGGCTGGAAGTCCGACTTCGGGGGTGCAAAATTAGACTTTGCCCAGCTCTCCGACAACGCAGGCGGAGCTTCGCCAGCAAAGTCGTCAAACAGTCACAAACTCCTTGAGGAAGGGGTTTGTGACTGTTCCAGGGGGATTTGCGGATAGGTTTGCATAGGGGTCAGAGACTCCCCCTGAGATGGAAGGGAATTTACAAGGCCTCGCTACCGCGGGGTCCAGCAGATGCCTGCACAAAAATAAAACCCTAAACCCCCCAATGCTATTCGATGATGGGTTTGTTTGATGTTTGAGCTTCAAAATACTGGTTGAACGCGGATTTGCGTGCTGTGAAAAACATGAAAAGGGCATTTTTGCTCGATCGCAATGGAGCGACGACCCCTTTTCTTTGCGTCAGGCATGCACACCCCCTTGTACAATGTAGGATTTTGTGTTTTGCACCGGCTTTGCCCATTGCTGAGGCTGTTGAGGCTGCCGTCACCGCAGCTTTAGCGGCGCTATGTGCGCCCCCTTCCCCAGCCCACTGCCACCCACCTCCCACTCGAGCTCTAAAGTTCCCCTTCTCTATGGCCATCCTCGATGCAATCGCCTTCGCCATATTGGTGCTTCCCATGCCGTTCCCCTTGTTCCTTCTGTCGACGCTACCGCACCCTTCGTTTCCGACTTTGACACCTCTGGTGACCTCGTGCGCCTTGCTGTTGCCCCCGCGGATGTCGTCGTTCCCTTTCATGTTGTTCCCCCTAGTGTTGTTCTCGCTTCTCATGGTCCCGTAGCCCCTCTGAGTGCTGCCGTCAGTGGCGGTTCTGGGGCCGCATGAGTCACTGTCATCCCTTGTGGTGGCGTCCTTCTTTGTGGCCTAGTCGCCCCTGGGTTTGCCGTCCCATCTGGTGCCGCTGTTCAACCCGGCACAAACGTCGCCCCACCTAGTGTTGTTGCCTCTGACCATGCTGGCACGCCTCTTGGTAATGTTGCTGTGGGCGTTGCCCATCCCGCAAGCTCTGCCATTCCACTTGGTGGCACCTTGCTAGCCGGTGGTGCGGCTTTGGTTGGTGCTCTCCCCTTAGACAGTTGTTTTGTGCTTACCCTTGCCGTTGCTCAGCTTGCCCGCCATGATCTCCGCCCCTCCCTTGCTCCGTCATTGCCCTTGACTGCTGCTCTTGCTCACGTCCCAGGCACCCCGTTCTCTGAGTGGTTCCCCCGCTTTATGTCTTAAGCCCACATGCACGGCCTGTAGGAGCACTATGACCCCTCACCTTCTCTCCCTCTTGTTCATCTTGATCGAAGTTCTCTTACTTTCCACCTTCTGTACTCTGTTGCCCCTTCGGACGCCCTTCGCCAGCTCAATTGGTTTGCACCCACCGTCGCCCTTCTTGCTGCTCTTGCAAGGCGTGGACGGCTCTTCTTGCCCTTTACTCATCCGACTCTCTTTGCTCTGTTTCTTCTCTTCTTGTTGATGTTCGGGCTCTTTGTCGCCATCCTAACGAGTCCTTAGGTGCCTATCTGGTCCGCGCGGAATTCTTTTAGAGTGAGCTTTTCACTGCAATTGTCTCCTTCTCCGATCATGCCTTTGTTTTTTTTGTCATTGCTGGCCTTGGGCCCACCTTCTCTGGCGCCCTCACTTCCTTCCCTCTTGCACTTATCCTTCAGGCTGCATACGAGACTCTCGGCACTGTCTGGCAAATTCTCTTGGACGAGCTTTGCTCCTTCTAGGCGGTTTTCAGCTTGTCGTCTTTTCCCCCGAGCTCGTCTTGTCCGATGCCTTGCCCGGCCTCCTCCCTCCTCCGGCGGCTCATGCCCTTGCTTTTCGATCCCCACCTGGTGAGGGTGGTGGTGGTGGCGGCGGCGGTGCCCGTTCGTCCACGTGTTGGTATTTCAAGGTTGTGGGTCATCGTCACGATGCGTGCCCGCTCCATCCCGTCCCTGATCTTCACTAGCGCATTGCCCATCAGCGCGCCCTCCTCCGCAGTCGGCCCTACGTTGCTTTTGGCGCTCCTCCACCTACGGTGTTCGGCGCTCCCTCGCCCACTGCTCATGTCCGTCCATTGCCAGCGCCTGTTGTGCCTCCTCCCCTCATCGAGGATGCAATCATCGCCCTCATCCGTCGCGTTCTGGCCGAGGGTGTGCTTTGCGGACTGCCGCTTGCTGGTACGTCTCTTGTATTTGATCTCTCCGCTGCCCTTGCGTCTTGTCCCACTTCTCCTGGCGTCCCCACGTGTGATCCCTTTCCGTTTCCCTCTTCCATTTGCACGTTTGCCTATTGCCTCGTTTTCGACATTGAGCGTGTCATGGCTTCATTTTGCGTGGTCGATGATGCAGCGACTGACCACATGTGGTCGCTCGCGAGCTGTTCACATGGTTCAGCCCTGTTTCTATGATCACTTGCGTATACACCGGTGATGGGGCACCCCTTCTTATGCTTTGTGTGGGCACTGTCTGCCTCACCTCTTCTGTCGGCTCCCTCACCTTGACCTCAGTCCTCTACGTCCCGGCTCTTGATTTTTCCCTCTTGTTTGTTCCCACCCTTGACGTCTACAGTTTTTATATCACCTATGCCCTTGGGCTCGTCGTTGTCATTGACAGAGCTAGTGGGTGCGTTGTTCTCTGCAACCGTCGGCCTCCCGGCGAGGGTCTTTATCAGATCCTCGGTCCGCACTTCGCTTGTGCCCCCGCAACCAATGCTATTACGCTTGTGGTTCTCCCTTGCTCGGCCTATTTGCACCTCCTTCATCGTCGCCTCTGCCATCTTCCGTGTCTTGGTTTGGCTTCCCTCCTCCGTACCCTCCCAGCCGACAGCTTGCTCGACCCCTCTTTGCGGTCCCTTTGCATTGCCGATTGCACCTTTTCTGTCGTTGGTAAGATGCATCATCTTCTTTTTCCATCCTCACGCTCACGCACGTCTACTCCTCTTGAGCTCGTGCATGCTGACATCCGTAATCCTCTTCATGATGAGTCTATCGCTGAACATGCCACATATGTCCTCAACTTGATCGACAACTATTCTCGTTACACATGGGTCTTCTTCTTGCGAGCAAAGAGCAATGTTGCCTAGACAATCTATTCGTGATACGTATCCGCGCAGCGCGAGAGTGGCCACTAACTACTACGTTTTTGGTCTGACCGAGGTGGCAAGTTCTTTGGTGTCATAGCATCATTCTTCGACCGTGAGGATGTGATTCATGAGCTACTTGCCCCTTATTCTCCATAGCAGAATGGGGTGGCCGAGCGTTCGAACTGTACTGTTGACGAGGGGGTTCATACGATGATGGCTGAGGTTGGTTTCCTTGATCGAGGCCGCACCTTCTGGACTGAGGCAGTCCGCTATCGCACATGGGTTTGGAACCGGATCCAACATGGACCCCTTACCCTCGGCACCACATTGTTCCAGCTGTTCTGTGGTCCCTGTGCCGACCTTAGTCAGACTGTGGTTTGGGGCACCATGGCCACCGTTTACCTTGCCCCCCTGTCCAGGATGGGTAAGCCTGATCCACCTGGGCGCCTTTGTGTCACCCTTGGAGTTGCGCCTCATTCTCATGCGCACCACTTCTGGGACCCTGCTGTCCACCGCCTCATCGAGTCTTGTCATGTTCGTTTCTTCGAGCAGCTGACTTATGGCACCTTTCGTGCAAATCGATGTCTCCCTCCCCCAACCTTTGCCATAGCCTACACTTCCGACGGTCTTGTGGTTGTGGGTGCCCCCTCCCCTTCCTCGCCTCCCCCAATGCCCCCTCCCGTGCCTACCATGCCTTCAGCCACCTTTGCTTCTTTCCCTCCTCCCGTGCCCCCTTCAACCATCTCGCCGCCGACCTCTCAGTCCCCTCCCCCGTCCTCCCTTCCTTCCTACCCTCTTCACATGTGCCCCAACCTCGCCCTGAGGTTCCTCCTCTTCCTCTTGCGCCGGTCCCTGTCTCCACGACGGGGCCTCCTCTTGCGCATGTCTCCTTTCCTCTCCCCCCTACTCCTTTTTCCACTCCCTCCCCTCCCATCCCAACTCCCGCCTCTTTGCCCGTTCCCTCACCCCGCCTTTCGTCCTTCCACCGCCTCCCTTACCCCCTTCGCATAGCAATGGCGGTTTGCCGCCTGTCTCTCCCCTCCCTCCCCTCTTACCTTCTCCGATGCCGTCTCCTGTCTCTCCTCCCGGATTCCTTCCCTCCCCTCCTCCCGTTCCCCTTGCTTTGATCGCGCCACAGCTAATGGGCTTTCCCCGTGCGCCGACTCCCCCTCGCACTGTTAACCTTATTCTCCTCTCTTTCGAGGAAATTTTGGAGAACGCCCCGTACCGGGCGTCCTACCCTGTCGCTCTTTTGGGCGACTCAATCCTTCTTGCAGTGACTTTGTCTCCGCCGTCCTTGCTCACTATCGCCTCCTCTGCCCACCTCTCACCCTTCCCTTCACTGGACGCCGTCCTCTCTTGCGAGACCCTTCCGCCCCTTCCTCCTTCTTGTCACTCCCCTACGCCGCCCGTCACCCTCCCTTGTCCATCCCCTCACACAGTTCCCCCTCACCCTTTCGTTCCCAGCCCGACCTCTCTTCTCGATGTTCCCCCTTGCCCCCATTCGTGGATGCGCACACACGCTACCTGGATTCACCCCTCCGTTCCTCCTCCCCCTCCTCCTCTCTTCCCTCGTACACTTTCCCCCCCTCCCCCCGTCCCTGCCTCCTCTCCTGGATACCCCTCCTAAATCCTCCCCTCTCTCCTCTTGCACTCGCTACCGTACTGCTCACGCCCTTACCTACACTTATGTCCCTCTCCCCATCGTCACACTACATTCGTCCTCGTCCCTCGTCTCTTCTTCCCCTGCTGTCTTTCCTAGCCTCTGCATTGTCCCCTTCCTAGCCCCTACATTCTCCCCTTACTCTTCCTCCGGGGTCTCCACTATGCCCCTCTCCACCTCCCCTTCCATCCCACCCTCTTCCACCTCCTCCCTCCTCACTTGCGCCCTTCCTCCCATTCTTGTATCGTCACCTCTCTTTCCACCACTTGCTTCTCCTCCCCCTTTTTCTCCCCCTTTGTCCGTCGCCCCTTTGCCTCTATCTCTAGCACCCCCCCCTCCAACGGTCTTTGCTCCCCTCCTTTCGTCCTCCCTTCCTCCCTCATCTGTTGTTGTGCTCCCTCTATCCCGCCCTTTGTCGCGATACACCCAGCATCCAGGCCATGCCCATGGTCGCCACTTCTTCCATCTTGAGTTTTGCCATGCACTTGATGCCTGCACTGATCACCGCTTCGACGGTGCCCCGGCGTCTACTGCTTGTGCCCTCGCGGTCTCCTCTATTTTGCCCTCGTCTTCTTGTCCTTCCCCCCTCGATGAGTCAAAACCCTCACTGTCGCCGTCGCCCTAGCTTGTGTGGATGGCGCTGCCTTGCACGCGATCTATGTTGCCCAGCTTGATGCCCTGGCTGAGCGTGGTGTACTTAAACTCGCGGCACTTCCTCCAGGTCGCACAACCATCAAGGACAAGTGGGATCTACGTAAGAAATTCACCGCCTCAGGTTTCCTGAACCGGTATAAGGCTCGCCTCATGGCCAAGGGCTCCTCCTAGGTCCCTGGCGTCGACTTCACCGACACATACGCCCTTGTTGACCGCTTCACAACGAGCCGCATTGTCATTTCTCCCGCAACCTACTCTCGATGGCAGCTTCATCAGATGGACATAAACGCCTTTCTACACCGTCGTCTAGAGGAGGAGCTTTACATGGTATAGCCCCCGGTCTTCTCCGATGGTACTAGTTGCATCTGTTGCCTCCGTTGCGCGCTGTACGGTCTTCGCCAATCCCCTCGTTGCTTGAACAAGGATCACTTGTCCACCCTAGTCTGTGGTGGTTTCCGTCCAAGCCAGTGTGACCCCTTCCTCTAAGACGGTGGCACGACTCTCATGCGTGCCTTCATCTTGGTGTATGTGGATGACCTCCTTATCACCTTTCCCTCCTCTTACGCAATCTCCGAGGCAAAACGTCTTCTCTCCTTAGCGTACGGCATGAAGGACCTTGGCCTTGCGGCCATGTTCTTGGGCATACAGATGGAGCGCCTTCCTCACTGCCTGTTGGTTCATCACAAGCGCTACGTGCAAACTGTTGCGGCTATTTGCTTATGTCGTCGACCTCACTCATCCTTTCCGCGCTGCCTCCTCGCCCATGCCACCAGGTACTCAGCTTGCCCTTCGTGTGGCTCACGACGCGGAGTCCGTTGCACTACTACACGTCGTCACGTTTCCGTCCATCATTGGCGCTCTCACATATCTTGCTGGTAGCATGCGCCCAAACATGGCCTGTGCGGTCAACGTCTTGGCCTAGTATGCCCGCGAGCCTCGCACGGCTCACCTCGAGGTGGTCGCGTACGTTCTTTGTTATGTCCTCGAGTCTGCATATGCTCGTCACGTCTTTCCAGCCAGGTCAGGCGTACCTCTCCTAGGAGGCTTCACCGATAGTGATTATGTCCGCGACTCGGACGCTTGCAGCCGCAACGGTTTTATTCTCCTCCATGGCCCTACTACCATCGCCTGGCGCAGCGGCAAGCTGGGGTGTGCCGCTCGCAGCATTGGAGAGGCCGATTACATGGCCTTGGGTGGTGCTACTGCCGAGGCAGTGTGGCTTTGTCGCCTTCTTGGCAAACTTTGTCTCCCCACCCCAGCCGTGCCTCTCCACACCGATAGTGAGAGTGGGTATGCCTTTGCCACGAACGCTAGTGCGCTTTACCGTTGCACCAAGCACATCAACATTCAGCATCATTACATGCGTGACGTGGTCGCGATGGGCAATGTCTCTCTGTGGTTCATCTCTCTAGCTCGCGAACTTCCTCACAAAGGCCCTCCACTAGCCCACTTTCACTTCGAGTATCGCTTCTGTCGGTCTTCAGACCCTACCCTCGCTCGACTGAGACTGCTTCCCTATTTTTCTTTTTTCTTCCCACTCCTTGTGCCTATGTTGTTTGGTCCTCTACTCGATGACCGCTCGCATGTTGCATTCCTATCCCTAACCGTGCTCTCCCCCTCTCTCCTGTGTGTGCGTCTCTTGCAGGCTCTCACACACCCGATCTCCTCCATTACCGGCGTGGTGCCTCCCGCGTGTCTGTGTCCACACCCCTTCACACCTCTTGCCCTTTTCCTACCCTCCGTTTGTGTCTCCATTGCCGTGTGCCTCCGGGTGCTGGGGTGCAGGTCCTTGATTCTCTTCCCTGGCACTCTTCCCGCCCTTGCTACGCATTATACGACTGCCACTCGTTGTCGCATGGTGATCCTGGCCGGATGTGTTGGCTGGGTGCTTCCTGTCAAGCACTTTAGGATGAGTGCTGTTGGCGGGGTGCTTCAGTGATGTGCTTCTGGTGGGGGCTCTTGGTGGAGGCGCTTTCGAACGGGTACGACATGTGGGGTGCTTCTGGTGGTGTTCTTTTGACCGGGAGTTGCGGCCGCATCCTTCCGACTGGGCACTGCGACCGTGCGCTTCTACAGGGGTTCTCTTTGGGAGGTGTTGCCGCCGGCACCCTACATCGCCATCTTCGTTCCCATCGTGTTAAAAGAGTCAACATTTTTTGGTGCTTGCATTAGAGTGCCTACTTTAGTCCTTGTTTAGTTTTGCTAGCCGGGTTTGTTTCACTGGGTTAAATCCTAGCGTTGTGACCCTTGCCAAACTAACAGCTAGGAGCCGGCGCACATCCTCTGACCTGCGCATCAAACAGGTGGTGCACTCGCGCTAGAGTAGGGGACCTTTTGCTCCCCCCCTCAAAGGGGAGAGAAAGCCCCCCTCTTGTCAATAGCATGGGCATCACGATGCCTTTGCCTGGAGCAGGTTGCGTTGCGCAACATGTTGCAGGCAGCTGACGTCATCCTCTATGCGAGGCTGGTCCTCACTGTCGCTTACTCATTCTTTTAGAGAGCACAAAACACTTTCTTGTGCTCACCTCCATCCGCTGTCTGGCCTGAGTCTGTGCAACCCTCCTCACAACTCTCGAGAGCGCAACCCCCCTCACGGCTCTCGAGAGCACCTTCCCCCCTCTCAGTGGGACAATAAGCCCCGCGGCTAACTCTCGGCTCCACCCGCCTCCTCCCCACTCCTGCCTCCTTCACTCTCCCACCCCCTCACCATATCATATTTAACTATCCTTCATCCCCTATTCATGTGATTATGTTCACCACTTATTAGATGAGCCATCTAAGTCTAAAGTATGATTTATGGCAAAATCCCTTACATATCTGTAAAGAATGCTCATTTCTTTTGTACCTCCATCCCATAAAAATTTCAAAATTCAGTCACATCTTACTGTACCATCTTCTTAGAAAATACTATGTTTGAAGTACTATCTATGATTGATGATTGAAATATGAGAAGGCAATCTATGTAACTAAGAACCACCATGAATGAATATTCTCTTTTTACGAGAGAAGTGGGTGGTCTAAATGACTCTATCCAAAACGATTTTACACAAATACATCTAGAATATTCTCATTTCAACAATTTAAAGTCTCCTTCAAATCATGGAACTCTTCCTTCAAGTGATGAAATCGACCACTTAAGGCATCCATTCCCTCGAGCTACATCAAAAGAATCTCATACTCTAGGTCCTTTTGAAAGACATCATTATCTACACAGATGTATTAGGCATTGAATGAAAAATATTTTGCACAAGTAGAAAATTGAAGGACTATCTCAATCTCCTAAAAGTACAAAGGAATTGCTCAAGTCTATTCCTAAGATCTTCAAATTCACTTTGGTTATGTGATTGGAATACAACCATTGTAATGGTACTTAAAAAAAACACCAATTTTACAAAAGATAAGGCAATGTTGTCTCAATTCTTGAACTTATTTATCTCATAAAATGTATATTTCTTTCATTGATTTGATTGCTAACCCCTTTAAAATGTAAATACAGGAGAAGAGGAGAAGTGCTGCCATTGTCTGACTAAAGTGACTACTAAGCTTTATTTCAAGTTTTTCCAATGTGCATGAATCCCCATTGAACGTGAATAATGACACAATCACATACACATAGATGCATCTCTAACACACACACACTCACACGCACACACACACACACACACACACACACACACACACACACACACACACACACACACACACACACACACACACACA
>SZWC01041677.1:0-10906 GCA_023375785.1 Penium margaritaceum
TGTTCGTGGAAGTGGTCTGCCAAGCCTGTGTCGATGAGCAATCTGTACACGGCTGGAAAACTGTTCCCAACTCAATGTGTGGTTCTTGTATGCATCAAAGATGCTCACGAGGGCCTTACGGTCAGGATTCAAGGTTTTTCTGTAATCCAAGTACCTGCCACAGATGAGATGCAGACATTGAGCTAGCACCCATTTCCTTAACCAGCTGATCTTTCTCTTCCGCTGTCAGCAATACCTCCTGTGACCTTCCACAAGTCGGGCCATGTTTCCTGTGAAACTGGAAAGGAACATGTCAGCCTCTAGAGCGACTTCATAATCAAGTGCTGCTAGTTTTGTTGAATGGTTTTTTAGGCTTGCAATTTCCTCAGGCAGAAGCAACACCTCCTTTTGGACCTGCCATAGAGAAAACAAAAAACTTTATGTGCTGAAAGCACGAGCGTAATTGTGGGAAGCATTGAAATGGTGGTGACAGAAATCAATAAGAACTTACGGCCCGTGGAAACTGATCTTTGAAACTCTTCAGACGCTCTTCTCCTCCAAAGATTTCTCCAGATGCAATGTACACCTGTGTCTCATTATTATACCCCATAGCCCTTAACAATAGAGCTGTTTGATCTGGCGTCAATGGACAAAGACCAGCAGCTCTCCTCTCCTCGCTATCAATAACTTTCTCCTTCCAGTGTTGAGTGTTGTCACTGCGCAAAGAAATCTCTTCTTGGTAACATAAAATGCTAAGGAGTTTCAACCAACGAAATCTGTTCCAATCAACAGATCTATTACCGGATAACTTACCGAAGGTTGGTCAGCACCTCACACTCAGATGCAGAAAGCCCGTAGTAACAGCCAGAGAAGGCAAGCTGCAAGACCGCATCTGGCCCTCACATGGTTATCGATGCCAGCAGGGAGTGTTTTGGATGGCTTACTAAACTGTACTGATTAGTAAGCATCATCGTACAGTACTGTTTACCATGTCCATTTCGTATCTCAGGTGAAGTGCAATGTAAGGACCATTAGCCCGCATCCGGTCCACAATCTTCCGTGCAAGCTGTCTTATATCCTCCTTGAACTGGAGAGCTTGATATTGTGTCCGGCACCGGAGCTTTTGAAGGTCAAGTGGAACATCTGGCATATTGTTGGCCAGCCTTGAGTCAGTGCGAGCAAACTTCACCACCTGTATTCCAGGTCACGATAGTGAAACAGAATGAGCGCAAGCTTTTATGCAGCTCAAGAGAGAAAGAGGAACCGAACTCAGTAGCAGCACCGAAGCAGTTGGAGACACCTTGTGCTGTGCAACAAAACAGCAGGATCAGTAGAACATGGGAAGACTGCTTTCTGACGGCCTGAATTGTTTGGTGGGAAATTTCTTCTAAGCTTCCCATCTCCAAGAGGCTTAGAGAGAGGTTGGCGAAAATGACATGACGATGTGATTTAAGGTGGTCAGAATGCACCGCCTACCTTTTTTTCATGAAGCAGTGGGGAGACGACTTCATCGTAGTATTTCATAGGAGACCAGCTCACAGGATCCATAGTAAAATACTCCGCCCCTCTCAATTCAAAATCTTTGGGCAGTTCAGCCACTATCTTCACCTCGTCTTTCAATGAGTTGATGAAGTGGCTCTCGTCAAAGACGTCATCGAAGTTACTGCAGGGAGTTTCCAGATGGCATTTCGGCCAAAGGCACGGTTCTTAAACATCTTGAAACTCAAATAAGTTGATTCAATACAAACCGAACACACCTGGAGTCAACCCAAAAGGAGCCCTTATCGAGTTCTGGAACGACCAAGGTGGCGCTGATGGAGCGAGCGATGGCTACAAGATCACTGATCTGGAAAACAAAGGGAAAGATCAAACATTCAGAACTGATCGGGACCTGGATTTTCAGTGACATTGCATTTCTCTATCCTTACAGCAGACTTCATTTGATTGAGCCCCCCGTTGCAATGAGCCATGAGGTAGAGCCCTTTAGACGGCGGTCCTGAACGTTAACAATGAGTCCAACGTCATTTCTTCCGCTTCGTAGGTAGAAGCAACACCAGTAGGGAGACCTCCAGGTGAAAACTCTCACTTTTCCATGTACTCGGCCTTGAGATGCACGTCTTCAACGTAGAATTTTCCTCGTTGATCGGCAAGTCAAAGGTGATGCCATCAGTTTCGTCTTCATTCTCCGCACCGTCAGAACTGATGGTGAACTGAGGAATGGGTAAGGAGATTCTTTCAGAGACCATACTCTTGCTCAACTGCAAAATACGTTGTTCATATTTTAGTGAGTAGAGCCAGAATCGTAGCTTTAACGAATGGTGTTGGCCAATGGTCTGCTCTGACTACTGTGGTGCATGAAGGCTTACAGAGTTACTTGAAACTGAACCTCCAAGCTTCTTCTTTGCCACGATCGACAGAGTCGATGTGAGCAATAGCAGCGCCAAAGGCAGGGCCCACATTAGGACGGCGTTGGTTCTTGATCTCCTAGACTCACTCTCGACTATGGAGACCCTCACTTCAGCGTCGTTTGACGCGCTTTCCCTGCTCATCCGAGGCGCAAGCTGACTAGTGCCTGCGGGCTTCATAGCTGGTGTGCTCGAAGGGGAAATGTGGAGCGAGGAAGGCTCACCGTCTCTCCGCTATCTCGCCCGAGCTGCACGAGTACGAAGGTGGTGTTGCTGCTGTCGCAATCGCTTCTCGCTTAAACAGCAAACACAGTCGGTGGCGGCGCGTTTATCCCCGGTGTGGCAGTCTCGAGGAACGTGGACGAGAGAACCTCAAGGGCCCCAGCACAGCAGTGCGGCAAACATCCAAATCGCCCCCATTCCCGAGAGATATAGTAAGCTCGCTCCACATTGTGAGATTTGAGAACCGATATGCCCAGTTTCATGTATATTTTACTTGTTTCACCAAGCAGAACTGAAATGGTGAACAGATAGAAATCACAGAGAAAAAAACAGAATTTGAAAAAAAGGACACTTAGTTCATTTTCCATCAGTAGTAAGTGCTTCAATGACTAGTGTCGGAACTTTTGAGCGCATGTATACAAGAGAGAAAACAAGGCAAGCGATTCATTGGATCTTGGGCACTCAAGGTAAGCGATTTGTGTGATACCGTGTTCTGAGTGACTGTAATCACAAACCTCCCCGAGGGAGGTTTGTAGATGCACGGTTTAAAACATCCAAGTGCATTTTTACAACGAGCCCTTTGTTGTAGAATTAGAAGAAGCAAATCCCCGTCTCTGATACATGATGAAGCGAAGCCCTGTCCAGATTCAAATACGTTATAGTTTTTTTTTTCAACCGCGCGCTTTAATGGCGAAAACGAACCAGTGTATCCCTTTGCTTGCAATGTCAATTTGCTGCTGTCCTGCCATCGCAAGGATCACTATAGAGGGCAAAGAAATGCAAAGGAGATGCGGCAGCGTAGGGAGGGCGGGATTGTGTTACATCCTAGGCGTACACAAGTCCATGAACTACGCGACTGGGCATTTCAAGTATTGGGTTGCGAAGTGTTATGCCGAACGAAGCATAGATGGTGAACAAGTAGAATTTACGAGGCAGAAATATGTGTTTGAATTTGGGACACTTGAGCAATTCAAAATAAGCGGTAAGTTTACTTCGATGACAAGTGTTGAAGTACACATATATACACATGTTTACAAGTGTCAAAGTACACATGAGATGCAGTCGGGGTCGTCGGGTCGATTGTCGAGCGACGCGTGTGGAGTCACGGCGTGAGTGGTTGGATCGAGAAGCTCTGCAGAGGAATCGGGGGGCTCCAAAGATTGATGGAGAAGATGCGAGATGCATCGTTATGAATCTCGATACTTCTCGTTGCGTCGAGAAGTCGACCGAAAGGTCGCGAAACTTCTGTCGACGAATCTCCAAAGTCGTCTAAGTGTTGGTTTTGGTCTCAAATCTCTCACTTGTACTCTGTTGCGTCCTCCCGGCTTGTGTACATCGGCGTGCAGATGACTAACGGCGAGAGGCGACGCTGATGGAGTATCGTCCGGTGGAGCGGACGCACGCTGAGGTCTACACGCAGTTTGTTGGAGCCTCCTCCCTCCTTCGTGCTCAGCTCCATTGCCAGACCTCCTCAGTAGTCGTGCCGCCGGCAGGCACTGTCGCTGCTTATGTTGCCTGCACACGTCCAGCGCTATGTTTGACTGCAGTGTTGAGTTCGCAACGCTATGTCATGCCTAGGGTCCAAGTTTCATGATTTTATGGCACTGTTGGCACCGGGGACTAGCGTAGACGATGCTTGGGTTTAAGCAGCCATAACTCCTCATTGCTATTATCTAGCTGATTCTGACTGCACGACTGCGTTTGCATCGCGCGTATTATTGTATGATCTAGTTTTTAGGCAAAACGGACGAAGCCCAGGTTTGGGCTGCCAGCCGTCTGGCAGGGCTCACCGAGAAAACCGGCCTGCCAGAAAATAGGTCTGTTTTCTGATTGGCTTAGAAACTGAGTGACAAGCAATATAGAGCTGGGGGGGAGCTAGATTTGGAGGTGTCTCCCATTGTTGCTCATTCTTGTTTCTTAATCAGTCACTTCTAGTTTTCAGGTGCTTTCCGGCGCTAACACTGGCGCACGCATCTCTGAGTAACAAACCTAGAGCATTCAGACTTCGACTCTAGAGCGGCAGACTGAGGGGGCAGCTGACTAAGCAACGAGCGAGGAAGCCCACACGCTACATCAGCAACACAACTGCCCCAACCTGCGCTTTAGATTAGGTTTCAGCTCAAAGTTGTCATAAAGTGCGAGAAGGACCATCAAGGGGTGAGGGCAGTTGGCGGAATTGCCCTCAATCGTCGGAGTGAAAATCAAGGTCTCGTTACACGGTGGGCTATTTGTGTAATGACAAAAACACCCACATGGAAAGATCAGGGACTCGTGATCGTCTTGTACGTAACTCTTCCCCCCCCTTCCCCCTTAGCTGCGACATCTCAACGCGAGTACAGACGTGGCCCAGTGACGGCGGTAGTATCCGTCAATCAGATGATTGACGTCGCGGAGGTTGTCATAGGGTTCCCAACCGTTATGCGCAGCGTCGTAACTATGCCACTTGACGAGATACTCTATCGTTTTGCCACGTTGACGATGACCGAGGATGTCCTCAATGACGTACTCTGTGTCCTCGTCCACTTGTACAAGTCGAGGGATAGGCACATCCCTGTCGAGGAGGTTCTCTCCGGGGTCCTGGTAGTGCTCGAGTCTGCTCATATGGAACACCGGTTGAGCTTGCATAATGTCAGGCAGTTTGACTCGTGCAACCACAGGGGTTTGCATGCGCTCGATCTTAAACGGTCCTAGCCATCGGGGTTTGAGCTTCGAACAGTCGGTTGTATGGAGTTTGATGTTTGCCGAATTGAGGAGAACGTTGTTGCCAGCAATGAACACGTTGTCGCTATGATGTTGGTCAGCTACGTGCTTCATCGCTGCTTGTGTTTCGCAAGTGTCTGTCGTTTTTCTTCCCAAATGGTGGAGAAGTCGCGGCGTTGGACATCAACCGAGTGAATGTTGCTTTGGCTGTGTAGTCCGGCTAGTGTGGCGGGAAGTTTGCCATACACCATTTTGAACGCAGTTTTACCTATTGTGGTGGAGGTTTTTTAATTATATGTGATTTCCGCGGCCAGGAGTTGTGCTGCCCAATCGTTCCCGTGTGGTTCGCATACTGTTCGGAGAAGTTGTTCGAGCGTCTGGTTGGTCCACTCGGTTTGGCCGTCGGTTTGGAGGTGGAATGCCGTTCAAAGCTGGATCTGACTGTTGTAGCGAGTCATCCGTTCGCACCGGAAACGGCTGGTGAATCGTCCGTCGCTGTCGCTCGTGATGGTTCTCAGCACGCGATGTAGCCGTTTAATGTTGTTTAGAAGCAACCTCGCTGTTCCTTTGGCGGTGACGGTGGTCGTCGTCGGAATAAAATGACACATTTTCGAAAACCTGTTGACAACCACGAGGATTGTGACGTATCCCTCGGGTATGACCGGCAGCCTTGTGACGAAGTCCATGAAGATGTCGGTCCACGGTTCCGTTGGAATAGGGAGTGGCCACAGAAGTCCGGGTGGCCACGTGCGACGGGATTTTTATCGCTGACACGTGTCGTAATATTTGTAGAATTTGGCCACGTCAGCTTGCATCTCATCCCACCAGTAGTGTTTCACCAGCTCCTTTAGAGTCTTGTCTTCTTCGAAATGTCCAACTGCACCGGTGTCGTGGCGTTCTTCGAGCAGCATGCGACGGAGTTAATTATTTGGGGGAACGACCACCTGGCGGGTGAATTGTTGCCGCCAATAGGGTCCATCATACCAGAACATTGCTTTTTCGTATATGCCGCACTGGTCGTAGCCTCATGTGAACAATTCCCCGAGATACAAATCTCGCTATAGATGAAGTGTCGCTGCCTCATCCATCAAGTTTGGTTGGCGGCTGAGCGCGTCTGCTGGGCTGATTTTGCCCAGCCCATACTCAATATCGCAGTCGAACGCGGATTCGAGGAACTCCATCTATCAGGTTTGATGTTGACTGAGGTTCGGCTGCGTCTTCAAATATCTCACCGCATGATGGACGGTGTGTACGACGCATTGGCGGCATTCAAGATTGCACCACCACATCTGAAATACGTGTACGACTACCAACATTTCTTTCTCGTGTACGGTGTAGTTGAGTTCCGGTCCACGCATATTTCGGGACGTATATGCGAACAGCTGCTCTTTGTTGCCATGATCTTGTAGGAGGACCACGCCGATGGCTCGATCCGAGGCGTCCGTAGCCATGACATAATCAACCGTTGAATCGGCTAAACGTACGGCTGGCACTGAGGTCAGAGAATTCCGCAAAATGGTGAACGCTTCTTGTTCGCTGTCTCCCCACCGCCACTCGTTTTCTTTTCGATTGAGATCAGAGAGAGGCGCTGGCACCTGGGCATAATCCTGTACGAAATACCATTAGAAATTGTAGAAGCTGAGGAAAAAAATGAACATCTTGGACGTTGGTCGGCGTCGGCCAACCAACGACTGCTGCCACTTTTTTTCGGATCCATGGTGATCCGTCCGCTGTTGATGACGTGGCCCAAAAACTCGATCGAACGGTGACCGAAGTTGCACTTCAAGAGTTTTACAAAAGAAAATATCTCTCTGTAAAACGTTGACAATTTTTTGGAGATGTCAATCTTGCTCCTCCATGGTGTGGTTGTACACCATCATGCTGTCAAAGTACACCACAAAAAAATCATCAAGGTATGGGCGGAAAATGCTGTCATGAACGTCGCTGGGGCATTTGTGATTCCGCCATGGACGTCGCTGGGAGATTTGTGATTCCAAAATGCCGCCATGAACGTCGCTGGGGCATTTGTGATTCTGAAATGGTATGACCGTGAACTCAAAATGCCTGTAGCATGTTTGGTACGTTGTTTTCTCGATGTCGGCGTCTACCACGCGGATTTGGTGATAAACATTGCGTTAAGTCGATTTTGGTGAAAATTCGAGCTCCTTGGAGTTGGTCAAAAAGTTCGTCTACACAAGGAAGAAGGTAGCAATTCTTCATGGTAGCGTCCTTCAACGCCCGGTAGTCCACGCACGTCCACATCTTGCCATTTTTTTTTATGAACAGTATTGGTACGATGCACGGTGACGTGGACAGGCGGATGAATCCTTGACCAAGCATCTTGTCGATCTGCCTTTTCAACACGGTCAGCTTGTGATCGCTTATCCAGTAGGTCCCTTGAACTGTGAGTTAGCTGCCCGGTTTCAGTTTGATGCGATGGTCGATGTCGCGTTGAGGTAGTAGGATTTTTGAGAGTTCTTTGGGGAAGACGTTCGCAAACTCTCGGATGACAGGTGCGAACTCCTCGGGAACCATCGCAAACTTTGTAGATGCTGAAGAGGCCAATGAGGTTGTTGAGGAGGCTGCCACTTCCGCTTCCTCCATTGGCTCGATACATACGAGCCAGCATGGACCCCTCATCATATGCAATACTTGGCCACCTTGAGCGATATTGGCTGCACAAGTTGTCGCTTCTTGGTCATTGCGGCTTCCTTGTTCCTTCCTTGCTTGTTGCTTCCACTCTGCTGCTTCTATTGTCGTTTTTTGTCCCATGCACGGAATTCATCGCTTGGCGCCGTCGACCTCCACATAGACATCGCCACTGTTCTAGTTGATTTTTGGATTGTGCTTGGACATGAAATCGAGCCTGAGAATGATTCTGTGATCACTCATCGGACATGACCTCCTGACCGCTACATCCCACAAGTCCCCCACTTGCACTCGTACTGGTTCTTGGAGTCTCTGTATTTGTAATCTCCCATCGACAATATTTCCTTCAAACAACCCTGGTTCGGTCTGTAAACCCACCTTGCGAACCATGTCGTTGCTTACAAAACTGTGAGAGACCCCTCCATCCAATAGTACCGGTGTTGTTTAACGAATCTTGCAACCTTTGGGTTGTACTTTTAGCGGTATCGCTGGTTGATCGTCCTTGCACCCAATATCAAACTTTGCCATCTCAGATGGGTAATCGTTTGGCGCAGATCACTCCTCTCAGACAAGAGTCGCGCCTTTCACTCCTGCCCTTCACCGTTTCTTGACTCATTTTTCTAGGACTTCCCTCCCTTTTTGGCCTGCTGCTTGCTTCGAAATCTTTGGGCAATATGTCCAATGTTTTCGCAATTGTACCAGGTGAGCATCTCTCTCTGGTCGACGTCATCCACTTCAATCGGAGGTGACGAGTCCCACGACTGATGTTTTTCCGTTCCCACGATAACTGTGGTTGGGAGGTCGCCAGCCGTAGGATTCCTGGATCCGAGCATTGTAGTCCGCGCTGTTTATCCTTTCTACTGCTGCTATCATTCGCGGTAGGTTGTTTTGAATGCCAAAGATGGCAATCACTTGCCAGATGTCTCATTTGAGGCCGTTGTTATAGTGAAGACAGAGTTTGTCAGGGGCGATGTCTACACCAGTGATGATCTCATGGAATCTCCGCGTGTATTCTGCCACATTGGACTGCTAACGGAGACGCTGGAGCTTGTACCGAGTGTCAGACTTCTCGTTCAGCTGTCCAAGACGTGCGAGCATTGCCCGCGAGAACTCGTTCCAGTCGATTGGCGGTGTCCGTGCATCTTGCCATTGCGGGTTGATCTCCTCCAAGGGTAGAACGCCTGTGGTTGGCGAAATGAGACAGGCGATGTTGGCCGTTGATGAGGCCCTTAGTCTCCAGCTGCCGTTGGATAGCCTTCAGGTCGGAGCACCAACATAGCGTCGTGCCACACAAAAGCGCGGCCACGGGGTCAATCTTCTTTCAATCGTCGTTGACCCTAGCAGCATTGAAGTACACTTCCAAAATCGTTAGCCACATCCAAAACGTCGGTCCTTTGGAAGATGGAGCGGTTTGGGAGGGGCCGGAAAAATCTTGGGTTCGTTCGAGAGTTGAAGTCTTCTCTCGACGAGCACTGCTTCTCGTGTACTTGCATTGTGAAGAGCCTCCATTGCGACATTGAGCTATTTCTTGATTTGACATTTCCTCGTTGATCCGCGCTTGTCGTCCAGGTCCACCTATCGTTCCCGCTGCAAGCGTCGAGGCCGTCGGCAGGGGCGGCTGGTTTACCGCCGTCGGATCCATGACCGGGTTGGTCGTTGGAGCCGTCGTGGTTGATCCAGCTGCCGCGTATCCTGCCACGCCAGCGTTTGCTGTTGCTTCAAGGTTCGCTTGTATACGCACGTTCTACTCCTCCATCGCCGAAGTCGTCGCCGAAGACCCGCTGCTGGTTGTCGGATGCGCTCGCTCGCTTCACGTCGTAGTCACAAAGTCTGAAAAGTCTTGAGGTGTGAGATGCGCTAACAGCTTGTGGGAGGTAGTCCTCTGGATGGGTTAAGTAGTCAGATGCCTCTCCAGCACAGTTGCGCGAGTTAGAGTTAATCAGACCACTTTCATACACTAGAGGACCTGTGTACAATAGATGTGATTATGTGTTAAGAAGTTTCTAGGATGTGTGGGAGGCACATAGTGGTGGCACTGTATGTACATGTTTTGTTTAATTTACTCAGTGAAAAACAAATGTATTTTTTCATTGTGAAGTCACTTGTTTTGTGATACAATCCTTTATAAAATCACCTCAAAGACTTATGTATTTTGAACCCCCCACATCCCCCCCCCGTCAAGTGGAAAGTGTATGAGGGGAGTGTATGAAGGAGTGAATGGAAATTTGTATGATAGCAATAGTACACTTGTGTACAAGGAGGAGAAACTTCATAGAAGTTATATGAGACCATGTACACAAATGGATTATTTCAATGTAACGTCACTGATTAAGTGATACACTCCTTCATACATTTCCATCATACACTTCGATCATATACTTTAACCCTTTGGACCTCCCGGTCCCCCCTCCATCAAGTGCAAAGTGTATGAGGGGATTGTTGAAGGGGGTGAACAAAACTTGGTATGACAGTGACGTACAAAAGTACACTTGTGTGCAAGTGCTAGAGAATTCAAGTGATAGGTTATCATGTAAGCTAATGTATCAACCTAACGTAACGTCACTTGTTAAGTGAAACACTCTGTCATACACTTGTCTCACATACTGTTGTTGTTTGGACCACCCTCCTCCGACTCCCCTCCCCCGTCCTCTCCCCGGTCAAGTGGAAAGTGTATGAGGGGAGTGTATGAGAGGGTGATCAAAAGATTATATGTCGACAACATACAAACCCACACTTGTGTACAAGGAGGAGAAGCTTCACAGAAGCGGTAGGTAATCATGTACACAAATGTATTATTTCAATGTAACGTCACTTGTTTGGTGAAACACTCCTTCATACACTTACCTCATACACTATTGTCTTTTGGATCTCTCCCCGCCTTCCTCCCCCATCAAGTGGAAAGTGTATGAGGGGAGTGTATGAGGGAGTGAACAGATTTTTGTATTATAGCA
>SZWC01041678.1:0-10905 GCA_023375785.1 Penium margaritaceum
AGAGAGAGAGAGAGAGAGAGAGAGAGAGAGAGAGAGAGAGAGAGAAAGAGAGAGAGATAGAGAGAGAGATAGAGAAAGAGATAGAGATGCGTGATGGCTAGCGAGGAAGGGGAACTGAGCAAAGGAATGAGAGTGACTGAGTGAAGAGTTGGACGTTGGGTGAGACTGACAAAGACAAGGTATGTGAGATGCAAGTAGAGTGAAGTCACGGCGGCAAAGTTGCAGAACCAAAAGGGAACAGGATGGACATAACTGTTTTGGTTAAGTTTAAGGGAATGAACATCCTTGGTTGTATATTGCAGAACAGGACAAGGGCAACACAACAGCTTCTTTACGCTAGCTGGACGCGATTGCGATGTGGTTGCAGTTACTAGGGGCGGCTCGCCTCCTGGTCACTAGTCGTGACCGACTATCCGTTGGCGAGGTGGTCCATGACTCAAATGCTGAACCTGAACCATTATTGAGATCTCAGATTATCCAATGGACGGTGTTGACTTTAATATTCCAACACAAAGTATTGTACAGTTTTACTAAGTAGTACGGAGTAGTACACATTTGTAGTGATTTGTACTGAGTTGTATTGAGTTATAATAGTTGTATAGAGGTGTATCGAGCTGTAAAGAGTTGTATGGAGTTGTACGGAGTTGTACAAAGTCGTACGGAGTTGTACGGAGTGGGACGAAGTTGTAAAGAGCTATACAAAGTTATACGAGATTGTAAGAGTTGTACGGAGTTGTATAGAAAAATATAGAGTTGTACGACGTTGTATTGAGTTGTACAAAGTTATGCACAGATGTACATAGTTGTACGCAGATGTAAGACATTGTACAAAAATGAGTTGTACAAAGTTGTATGGAGTTGTATGGAGTGGGATGGAGTTGTACAGAGCTTTACAAAGTTATACGGGGTTGTATAGAGTTGTACAGAGTTGTACAGAGTCATACAGAATGATATGATGTTGTAATGGGTTGTACAAAATTGTACTAAGATGCATGAAGTTGTACGGAGTTGTACAAAGTTGTACAGAAATGTAGCACATTTTACGGAGTTGAACAAAGTTGTTCACATTTATACGGATTTTAATGGTGTTGTACATTTTTGTATGGAGTTGTACGAAGTTGTACGGAGTTGTACAGAGTTTTAAGGAATTGTAAGGAGTTCAACGAACGTGTACAAAGGTTTACGGAATGGTATATAGTTCTACATCGTTGTACAAAGTGTACACATTTGTACAGAGTTGTACGGAGTTGTACGAAGTTCAATGGAGTGGTACGAAGTTGCACAGAGCTGTAGAGAGCTGTCCGGAACTGTCCGGAGTTAAAGCAAGTTGTACGGAATTCTACGGAGTTGGATGGAATTTGACAGAGTTTTACAAAGTAGTGCAAAGTTGTATGGAGTTGTACGGAGTTCAACGAGCAGGTGCAGAGAGAGTGGGAGGAGGAGCAAGTAGAAGCGATGCAGTATGCACAAAAGCCAAAGAGGAAAAGATGGAGCAGAGATCCTTGAGGCAAGCCAAGGACATAGCCAGTAGCACAGGAAAGGATGTTGCTCGAAGCTAGGTCAAGTTATGAGGTAGACAGGAGTGTAGCAAGACTATGCTGACTGCGAGAGGCCACCATTGACGTGACAAGAGGAGATGAGCGAAGAAGGGAGAGTGACGGAGCGAAGTTCTACAGTGCTCTAGTGCTCCAGTGGTCCAGTTGTCTTGGGCTTGCTCCAGTTGGCTTGGCCTTGCTCCAGTTAACTTTGCCTTGCTCCAGTTGTATTGGGCTTGCTCCAGTTGTCTTGGACGGGCTCCATCTGTTTTGGGCTTGCTCCAATTGTCTTTGCCTTGCTCCAGCTATCTTGGGCCTACTCCAGCTATCTTGGGCTTGCTCCACTTGTCTTGGCCTTGCTCCAGTTGTATTGGGTTTGCTCCAGTTATCTTGGCCTTGCTCCAATTTTCTTGGGCTTGCTTCAGTTGTCTTGCCCTTGCCCCAGCTGTCTTGGGCTTGCTCCACTTGTCTTGGCCTTACACCAGTTGTCTTGGGCTTGCTTCAGTTGTATTGGCCCTTCTCCAGTTGTCCTGGCCTTGCTCTAGTTGTTTTGGCCTTGTTCCAGTTGTCTTGGCCTTGCTCCAGTTGTACTGGCCTTGATCGAGTTGTCTTTGGCTTGCTCCAGTTGCCTTGGGCTTGCTCCAGTTGTCCCGGCCTTGCTCCAGTTTTCTTGGCCTTGCTCCAGTTGTCTTGGGCTTGCTCCTGTTGTCTTGGGCTTGCTCCATTTTTTCTGGACTTGCTCCAGTTGTCTTGGCCTTGCTCCAGGTGTCTTGGCCTTACTCCAGTTGTCTTGGGATTGCTCCTGATGTCTTGACCGTGCTCTAGTTATCTTGGGCTTGCTCCAGCTGTCTTGACCTTGCTCCAGCTATCATGGGCTTGCTCCAGTTATCTTGAGCTTGCTCCAGTTGCCTTGGCAATTCTCCGGTTGTCGTTTGCCTGCTCCAGTTATCTTTGCCTTGCTCCAGGTGTCTTTGGCTTGATCCAGTTGTATTGGGCTTGCTCCAGATGTATTGGACCATTTGTGACTCGCATTACAAGCTGTCAACGTTGAGCACATATAGTGAAATTCTTTGGTCATGGTCTGTGACACATGCCTACTTTGGTTGGTCATCGTGCAATGTAGCCACACCGTGCCACTGCTTATTCAAGGTGTTAGTACTTGCTAGTCAATAACTAGCACTTCCAAAGCATTGTTCCCTCCTATGACCATTTGTGAATCGTATTGTGAGTTGTCCACGTTGACCACACACAGTGAAACTATTTGGTCATGGTCAGTAACAGATGCATACGTTGGTTGGTCATTGTGCATGGTAGCCACACTGTGCCACTGGGTATTGGAGGTATTTGTACTCGATAGTCAATGAATAACAGTCCCAAACCAAAGTTTCCCCCTCTGACCATTTGTGACTCATATCATGAGTTGTCAATGTTGACCATAGATAGTGAAATTCGTTGGTCATGGTCAGTTACATATGCCTACTGTGGTTGGTCATTGTGCACGGTACCCACATCCGTCTACTACGTATTGGACGTCCTTTTACTTTCTAGTGGATAACTAGTGTTCTCAACCCATTGTTTCCCCTTCTGACCATTTGTGACTAGTATTACGAGCTGTCAACGTTAATGACAAATATTACAATTCTTTGGCAATGGTTAGTGAAATATGCCTACTTTGGGTGGTCATTTTCCATGGTAGCCAAGCCGGGACACTGCTTATTGATGGTCTTTTTCTTTGCTAGTAAGTAAATAGTATTTCCTAACCATTGTTACCCCCTTTGACCATTTCTGACTTGTGTTATGAGCTGTCAGCGTTCAACACACAAAGTGAAATTATTTGGTCATGGTCAGTGACATGCCTACTTTGGTTGGTTGTTGTGCATGGTATCCACCCAGAGTCACTAGTTATGGAAGATCTTTGTACTTGCTATTTGATAACTAGTATGCGCAAACCATTGTTTCCACCTCTGACCATTTGTTGCTCGTAATATGAGCTGTCACCTTTGGCCAGATACAGTGAAATTCTTTGGTCATGGCCAGTGAGATGTGCCTACTTTGGTTGGTCATCGGGCATGGTAGCCACACCATGCCACTACTCATTTAGGGTGTTTGTACTTGGTAGTCGATAACTAGTATTTCCAACCCATTTCTTCCCCCCCGACCATTTGTGACTCGAACTTTGATTTGTCTATGTCGACTACACATAGTGAAATTCCGTGGTCATGGTCAGTGACATATGCCTACTTTGGTTGGTCATTTTGCATGATAGCCACACCGTGCCACTACTTATTGAAGGTCTTTGTACTTGCTAGTTGGAAACTAGTGTTCCCAAACCATTTCTCATCCCGCAGACTGTTTGTGACTTGTCTTATGAGTTACCAACGTTGACCACACATAGTGAGTATATTTGGTCATAGTCGATGACATATACCTACTTTGGTTGGTTATAGTGCATGGTAGCCACACTGAGCCACAACTTATTAAAGGTCTTTGTACTTGTCACTCGAGAACTAGTATTTCCAAACCATTGTTCCCCCCTTTGACCATTTGTGACTCCTAACATAAGTTGTCAGCGTTGACCACACATAATCCTTTGGTCATGGCTAATTACATATGCCTACTTTGGGTGGTCATTGTGCATGGTAGGCACGCCGTGCCACTACTTGTTGAAGGTATTTGTACTTGCTAGAAAAAAAAAGTATTATTTCCAAACCATTATTTCCCCCTCCGGCCCTTTGTGACTCGTATAATGCGTTGACAATGTTGACCACATGTATTGAGTTTTTATTTTTCATGGTCACGGACATATGCCTACTTTGGTTGGACAGTGTGCATGGTAGCCACACCGTGCCACTACTAATTGACAGTCTTTGTACTTGCTTGTTAATAGCTCGTATTCCCCCACCATTGTTTCACCTTCTAACCGTTTGTGACTCGTATTATGAGTTGTCAAAGTTGACAACACATAGTTACATTATTTGGTAATGGTCAGTGCCATATGCCTACTTTGGTTGGTCATTGTGCATGGTAGCCACACTGTGCCACTTCTTATTGAAAGTCTTTGTATTTGCTAGTCGATAATCAGTATTCCCAACCCAGTTTTTCCCCTTCCGACTATTTTTGTCTCGTATTATGAGTCGTAAAAGTCGACCACACATTATGAAATTCTTTGATTATGGTCAGTGACATATGCCTACTTTGGTTGGTCATCGTGCTTGGTAGCTACACTGTGCTTCTACTAATTGAATGTATTTGTACTTGCTAGTTAATGACCAGTATTTTAAGACCATTGCTTGCCCCTCTGTTTGTAACTCGTATTATAATTTGGCAACGTCGACCACACATAGTGAAATTCTTTGGTTATGGTCAGTGACATATGCCTGCTTTGGTTGGTCATTGTGCATGGTAGCCACACCGTGCCACTACTTATTGGAGGTCTATGTACTGGCTAGTTGATGACTCGAACCCCAAAACTATTGGTTCCCCATCCGACGAATTGTGACTCGTACTATGAGCTGTCAACGTTGACCACACATGGTGAACTTATTTGGTCATGGTCAGTGACATATGCCTACATTGGTTGGTCATTGTGCATGGTAGCCACAGCGTGCCAGTAAGTTTTGAAGGTCTTTGTACTTGCTAGTCAATAACTGGCATTCTCAAATTGTTTTTCTTCCTCCGACCATCTGTGACTCGTATGATGGGTTGTCAACGTTGTCCACACATAGTGAAATTCTTTTGTCATGGTCAGCGACATATGCCTGCTTTTGTTGGTCATTGTGCATGGTAGCTACACTCTGCCACAACTTATGAAGGGTCTTTGTACTTCCTTATTGATAATTAGTATTCCCAAACCATTGTTTCCGCCTCTGACCATTTGTGACTCGTATGATGAGTTGTCAACATTGACAACACATAGTGAAATTCTTTGCTCATGGTCAGTGACATATGCCTACTTTGGTTGGTCATTGTGCATGGTAGCCACACCGTGCCACTTATTGCTGAAGGTCTTTGTACTTGCTACTAGATATCTAGTATTCTCAAACCATTGTTTCCCCCTCTGACCATTTGTGACTCGTATTATGAGTTGGTAACGTTCACTCCACATAGTGAGATTCGTTCGTCATGGTGAGTGACATGTGCCTACTTTGGTTGGTCGCTAAGCATGTAGCCACAGCATGCCACTACTAATTGAAGGTATTTGTACTTTCTAGTTGATAACTAGTATCCCCAAACCATTGTTTCCCCCTCTTACCGTTTGCAACTCGTATCATGAGTTGTACACGTTGACCACACATAGTGACATTCTTATGTCATGGTCAGTGACACATGCCTACTTTGGTTGGTCGTGGTCCATGATAGCCACTCCGTGCCACTACTTCTTTAATGTCTTTGTACTTGCTATCAAAAGACTAGCCTTCCCAACCCACTGTTTCCCCCCTCTCACCCTTTGTGACTTGTGTTATAAGTTATCAACGTTAACCACACATAGTGCAATTATTTGGTCATGGTAAGTGACATATGCATACTTTGGTTGGTCATTGTCTTGGCCAAGCCCTAAGACAACTCGAGCAAGCCCAAGACAACTGGAACAAGCCCAAGACAACGAGAATAAGCCCAGGACAAATGGCACAAGGCCAAGACAACTAGAGCAGGCAAAAGACAACTGGAGCAAGGCCAAGACAACTAAAGCAAGCCCAAGACAACTAAAGGAAGCCCAAGACAACTGGAGCAAGGTCAAGACAACTCAAGCTAGCCCAAGACAATTGGAGCAAGGCCAAGACAACTGGCGCAAGCCCATGACAATAGGATCAAGGCGAAGACAACTAGGGCAAGTTCAAGACAATTGGAGCAAGCCCAAGACAACTGGAGCAAGCCCAAGACAACTGGAGCAAGGCCGAGAAAACTGCAGCATGGCCAAGACAACTGGAGCAAGGCCAGGACAACTGGAGCAAGCCCAAGACAACTGGAGCAAGCCAAAGACAACTCAAGCAAGGCCAAGACAACTAGCGTGAGGCCAGGATAACTGGAGCACGCCCAGGACAAGTGGAGCAAGCCCAAGACAACTGGATCAAGGCCAAGGCAATTGGAGCAAGGCCAAGATAACTAGAGCAAGGCCAAGACAACACGAGCAAGGCCAAGTTAGCTGGAGAAGGGTGAAGACAATTGGAGCAAGCCCAAGACAAATGCAGCAAGCCCAAGACAACTGGAGCAAGCCCAAGACAACTGGAGTAAGGCCAAGACAAACAGAGCAAGCCCAAGAAAACTAGAGCAAGAAGAGGACAAATAGAGAAAGGCTATGAAAACTGGAGCAAGGCCAAGATAACTCGAGCAAGGCCAAGACAACTGGAGCAAGCCCAAGACAACTAGAGCATGTCGAAGACAACTTGAGCAAGGCGAAGACAACTAGAGCAAGCCCAGGATATCTCGAGCAGCACCAAGACAACAAGATCAATTCAAGACAACTGCAGCAAGCCAAATACAGCTTCAGGAAGGCCAAGATAACTGGAGCAAGGCCAAGAAAACTGAAGCAAGCCCAAGATAGCTGTAGCAAGGCCAAAGACAACTGGAGCAAGCCCAATACACGTAGAGTAAGCCCAAGACAACTGAAGCAAGCCAAAGACAACTGGAGCAAGACCAAGACAAATGGAACAAGCCCAAGACAACGGGAGTCAGCCCAAGACAACCGGAGCAAGACACAGACAACTAGAGAAAGGCCAAGACAACTGGAGAACGGCCGAGACAGCTGAACCAATCCCAATACAGCTGGAACAAGCCCAAAACAACTGGAGCGAGGCCAATACAACTGATGCAAGCCAAAAACAACAATAGCCAGGCCAAGGCAACTGGAGCAAGTCCAAGACAACTGGATCAAGGCCAAGACAACTAGAGAAAGGCCAGGAAAACTGGAGCAAGGCCAAGACAGCCGGAGGAATGCTAAGACAACTGGAGCAAGTCCGAGACAACTGGAGCAAGCCAAAGATAACTGGAGCAAGCCCAATACAGCTGGAGCAAGGCCAAGATAACTGGAGCAAGCCCATGTCAACTGAAGCAAGCCTAAGACAACTCAAGCAAGGCCAAGACAAATGGAGAGATTCCAAGACAACTAAAAGAGGCCCAGGACAATTGGAGCAAGGCAACGACAGCTAGAGCAAGGCCAATAATTATGGAGTAAAGCCAAGACAACTAGAGCAAGCCCAAGACAACTGGGCTAGGCCCGAGACAACTGGAGAGAGGCCAAGATAACTGGAGCAAGGCAAAGACAACTGGAACAAGCCCAAGACACCTGGAGCAAGCCCAAGACAACTGAAGCAAGCCCAAGATAACTGGAGCTAGTCCAAGACAACTGGACCAAGCACAAGACAGCGTGAGCATGGCCAAGACAACTGGAGCACGCCCAAGACAACCGGAGCAAGCCCAAGACAAGTGGAGAAAGCCCAAGAGAACAGGAGCATGCCCTATAGAACTGGAGTAAGCCCAAGACAACTGGATCAAGGCCAAGAAAATTGGAGCAAGGCCAAGACAACTCGCACAAGGCCAAGACAACAGGAGCAAGGCTAGGACAACTGGAGAAGAGAAAAGACAACTGGAGTAAGCCCAAGACAAATGCAGCAAGCCTAAGACAAATGGAGAAATCCCAAGACAACTGGCATAAGGCCAAGGAAAATGGAAGAAACCCAAGAAAAAAAAGAGCAAGAAGAATACAATTAGATCAAGGCTATGACAACTGGAGCAAGGCCAAGATAACTCAAGCAAGGCCAAGACAACTGGAGCAAGTCCAAGACATTTTGAGCAAGCCCAAGGTAACTGGAGCAAGGCAAAGAGAACTGGCGCAAGCCCGGGATAACAGGAGCAAGACCAAGATAACAGGAGCAAGCCAAGACAACTCGAGCAAGCCAGAGACAACTGGAGCAATGCAAAGGCAACTGGAGAAAGGCCGAGACAACTGAAGCGAGCCCGAGACAGCTGGAGCAAGGCCAACACAACTGGAGCTAGTCAAAGACAACTGGAGTAAGCCCAAGACAACTAGAGCAAGGCTAGGACAAATGAAGCAAGCCCAAGATAACTGGAGTAAGCCCAAGACAATCGGAGGAAGGCCAAGACAACTGGAGCAAGGCCAACACAACTAGAGGAAGGCCAAGACAGCTTAAGCAAGCCTATGACATCTTGAACAAGCCCAAAGGCAAATGGAGCGAGGCCACGACAACTGATGCAAGCCCCAGACAACTAGAGCAAGGCCAAGACAACTGGATCCAGCCGAAGACAACTAGATCAAGGCCAAGACAACTGGAGCAAGGCCAAGAAAACTGGATCAAGGCCAAGACAACTGGTGCAAGGCAACGACAACTGAAGCAAGCACAAGACAACTGGAGCAAGCCCAAGACAACTGGAGCAAGCCCAGAACAGCTCGCGCAAGGCGAAGATAACTGGAGCAGGCCCAATACGACTGGAGCAAGCCCAAGAAAAGTTGAGGAAGGCCAAGACAAATGGAGAAAACCCAAGACAACAGGAGTAAGCCCAAGACAACTGGAGCAAGGCCACGACAACTGGAGCAAGGCCACGACAACTGGAGCAAGGCCAACAATTCTGGAGTAAAGCCAAGACAGCTGGAGCAAGCCCAAGACAACTGGGCCAGGCCTAAGAAAACTGGAGAGAGGCCAAGACAACTGGAGTAAGGCCAAGACAACCAGAACAAGCCCAAGATACCTTGAACAAGCCCAAGACAACTGAAGCAAGCCCAAGATATCTCGAGCTAGGCCGAGACAACTGGAGCAAACACAAGACAGCTTGAGCATGGTCGAGACAAATGGAGCAAGCCCAAGACAACTGGAGCAAGCCCAAGACAACTGGAGAAAGACCAAGAGAACTAGAGCAAGCCCAGGAGAACAAGAGTAAGCTTGAGACAACTGGAGCAAGGCCAAGACAACGGGAGCAAGGCCAGGAAAACTGGAGCAAGGCCAAGAGAGCTGGAGCAAGCCCTAGACAACTAGAGCAGAGCCAAGACAACTAGAGCAAGCATAATACAACTGGAGCAAGCCTAAGACAACAGGAGCAAGCCCACCACAACTGGAGCAAGTCCAATACAACTGGAGTAAGCCCAAGACAACTGGAGCAAGGCCAAGACAACTGGAGGAAGCCCACGACAACTGGAGCATTCACAAGACAAGTGGAGCAAGGCCAAGACAACTAGAGCAAGGCGAAGACAACTGGAGCAAGGCCAAGATAACTGGATCAGGCCCAAGACAACTCAAGCAAGCCCGAGACAACAGAAGCAAGGCCAGGACATCTAGAGCAAGCTCAAGAGAGCTGGTGCAAGGCCAAGATAACTGGAGCAAGGCCAAGACAATTGGAGAAAGCCCAAGACAACTGGAGCAAGGCCAAGACAATTGAAGCAAGCCCAAGACAACTGGAGCAAGGCCAATACAACTTGAGCAAGTCCAAGACAAGTAGAGCAAGGCCAAGACAACAGGAGCAAGCCCAAGATAATTGGAGCAAGATCAAAGACAACTGGAGGAAGGCAAAGACAACTGGAGCAAGACCAAGACACTTAGAGCAAGTCCAAGAGAACTCGAGCAAACCCAATACAACAGGAGCAAGGCAAAGACAACTAGAGCAAGGTCAAGACAACTGGAGCAAGCCCAAGACAACTTGAGCACTGAAGCATTGGAGCACTGGAGTGGTCATTGACCATGGGCATATGGTCATATGTCATTGACCATGACCAAAGAATTTCACTATGATGGGGAAACGTTGACAACACATAATACGGGTCACAAATGGTCAGAGGGGAAAACAATGGTTTAGGAATACTAGTTAATCACTATCAAATACAAAGACCTTCAGTAGGTAGTGCCACGGTGTGGCTACCATACACAATGACCAACCATATGAGGCATACATCACTGACCATGACCAGAGAATTTCACTATGGGTGGTCAACATTGACAAGTCATAGTACGAGTCACAAATGGTCAGAGGGTGAAACAATGATTTGGGAATACTAGTTGGCGACTAGCATGTACAAAGACATTGAATAAGCAGTAGCAGGGTGTGCTACCATGCACAATGACCAACAAAAGTATGCATATGTCACTTACCATGACCAAAGAATTGCACTAAGTATGGTGAGCGTTGACAACTTATAACACAATTCAGAAATGATCAGAGTGGGGAAACAGTAGTTTGGGATGGCTAGTTTTTTACTACCAAGTACAAAGACATTAAATAAGTAGCGGCACAGAGTGGCTACCATGGACCATGACCAACCAAAGTAGGCATTTGTCAGTGGCCATGACCTAAGAATGTCACTATGTGTGGTCAACGTGGACAACTCATAAAACGTGTTGCAAACTGTCAGAGGGGGGGGGGGGGG
>SZWC01041680.1:0-10903 GCA_023375785.1 Penium margaritaceum
TGCAACTGCTGATGCATGCTGTACCTATAGCTACTACAGCTGCTGAGAATGCTGTTGCTGCTAGTGCGCACCGCCATCCATGCTGCTGCCTGCTGTTGGTGCTGCTGCTGCTGTAGGTGCTGCTTGCACTCTGCTCCTGCTACTGTTGTGGTAGCACTTGCTACTGCCGTGCTGCTACTGCTAATGCTGCATGCTATTATTGCGGCTACTGTTGGTTGCTGCTAAAGAGGCCGTTTCTGCGGTTGCTACTAAGGAGGCTGCTGGTATCGCTACTCACCTGTAGCTCACAGCCGCCCGCTGAGAAAACTACGTGATAGTTTCCTCCCCCCTTTTTTTCTATTTTTTCCTAAGGGAGTTCCTAAGTCCTCCTCCTGCTGCCCAGAAGCACTTGCTGCTGCACCCAGGTGTTGTCTCGCTGATGCACTGATGATTGCTCCTGCACACTTCTGCGTGCGTGGTGCCATGTGGCACTTCCTCAGAGTGCCTCAGGCCGATTGTCATTGCACGACAGTTCACATGTCCCCCAGTGCTCCGATACCAAGATAGAATTCATTAGGACATGCATGCCCATGAAAAAATGCAATGAGCTCTGGGTGTGAGGGGCAGACAGTGAAGGCCAGTTCTGACTAAGTCTGAAATGCATTAAGAACAAGGAGAGAGTACAATGAGCCCTACCGGGAGCTCATGTACTGGGAACTGGCGGCTAGCCCACCAGGCCCCGTCATCCCCATCGTACCAAAAGGCACGAACGGAGAGTACAAATGTCACAGAACATGAAACCACACAATGGATGTCTCCGTGAGAGACCAGATACAAATTCAATGGGACAAGTGGCACCTCAAATGGTGGAGTGTAAATGAAGGTAGATAAAAAAACTAGGGTCGCAAGTTCCAAGAGCAAAAGACAAGTGTGACAGTAACAACCGAACCCCCTAAAAGCGGGTGAGTCCCGCTAGTTGCAGCTCACCCATCGGCCGGCGAGCAAAGCTCACTGGCACTCAATAGGGCTCGAGGGCAAATCTGCCCGGAACCCACATGAAAGGTGGCGAATGCCACAGTGACCTAGGTTTTGACTAGAAACATGCCAGATGTAGGCAGACCTAGTTGAGTCCTATAATACAAGCAAAGCAAGGTCTAATCTAGGCCTACAGCCTTAAAGAGGACAATGTGTTGGATAGGAATCAAAGATCGATTTAGGCACTTGATCAAAGGCAGGCATGGATTGACGGCTGGTGGAGTACCTGAGATGAGGGAGTGATGCATGCAGCAGCACAGATTGGGTGGCGTGCATCTCTGTGATCAGCATGGATCACCACCGACCGCCAGATCTGCATGCACTGCGCACCCAAGGAAATCACAGGGAAACATGTGCACAAAGGGTTATTACGTCACCTTGGCCGAGGGTGTCGCGTGAATGCAGCCAAGGAAGCAGAGCTGACAGACGAGGGCAGATGACGGTAGATCTTTAGTGAGAAAGCCTGCCAGCTGACTCCCAAGTACCGCACACACTTGCATGATGTTTGCTTCCACCGCCTTGCGGAAAAATTGATGTTCTACGCATGTGTGCTTGGTGCGTGTATGCAAGACACCATCATTTGCAGTGATACAACATGCGGCTGAGTTTTCACAATACAGTGGCACAACTCCAACAGTTATGCCCAGTTCCTCCAATAGCCGCCGTAGCCACGTGGCTTCACATGCAGCCCCCCCAATTCCATGTATTATGCCTCTGCCACACTGTGTGCCACACATGATTGCTTTGCGCTATGCCATGACACAGTCATGTCCCAGAGCCGAAAGACATACCCTCCCCAAATGCATGCATTTATTTCCTGTGCATAGTCAATGTCACAGTATCCATCGATCAAGGGACCAGTGCCATGGGAGAGTACAAGGCCGATGTGTTTATTGCACAGGAGATGTCTGGACAAGTAGTGGAGGAGAGATAGGTGAGACTGTCCGTTATCTGTCAGTAAAGTGTGGGAGCCGTGTCAGGTCCGTAGTCAGTAGATTGAAGATGTGCATACACGTCTGGACTCATTGGTGACTGCAGTGGAGGAAGATGCTGTACAAGATGAGAGAATCATCCTGTGAGATGTGCTATGAAACGGCCCTGATGTAATGCTAGTATCCGTGCAGCTCTGTTGCGAGTGATGGTCATGCCCAGAGAATTGTGTGTTTCTCCTAGATCAGTCATGAGGTAATACGTGGTGAGTAGTGTCTTTGTTTCCTGGACGAGAGAGGTAAAGGGTGACAGAATTAGCAGGTCATCAACATACTCCAGGAGAGCAAGAGGGACACCACTAGCCCAACGGATGAACAAGGAAGGATAAGAAAAACTGTGCAGAGAACCCCCAAGTTCTTGTGTGGGACATATCTTCTTGTTCCAGCATTGCAGAGCTTGTTTCAGCCCATACAGGGCTTTCAAGAGGAGCCACACTATGTCTGTCCCATCCGTAAACCCCGGTGGTTGCTCAACGTAGACTTCCTCATCCAGTGGACCATTCAAAAATGCGTTCTTGACATCCATTTGATGGATCTCCCAGTCCTCATGTGCTGCGACTCTTAGCATGGCACGACCCGTTGTGTACTTGCCCACAGTGGCGTATGTGTCTATGAAGTCTTGGCCTGGTATCTGGTGGAGCCCTTTGGCAACGAGTCGGGCCTTATGTTTCTCAAGTAGGCTTGTACATTCGTTTTGAACTTCGAGAACCATTTCACATCAAGGGCCTTACGTCCTGGAGGAAGTTGGACCAGTTCGTAGACCTCGTGCTCAAGGAGAGCATTCAACTCCACTATCATGGCCCTTTCCCACTCGACTGCATCTGGGCGTACCCTCACCTCCTCAACTGTGAGAGACTCAGAGATGACCACAGGATTTGTGGGACCCACAATGTGGTAGAACTGCCTGTAGTTAACCTTAGGCACATTTCTTTGTGAGTGCCGAACTGGAACAGGCTAGACAAGGTCGCTTGGAGCAGGAGTTAGACCAGTGGGGGAACCAGGGGAGTCCCCACTAGTGCTTGCCGGATCAGTCAGCATGAGCAGGTCAGCAGGAACAGGTGTTGCCGGTTCTGTGATCTTAGGTTGACGGGATGATGTTGAGGTGTCCGGTCTCACAATGGGGACAAAGACAGAGACACTGATAAACTCGGGATACCTTTCAGGAGCGGTTAGCACAGGCACTTACTTGAGACCTTTGAATGTCCAATTGGGCATGTGTTCCAGGAAAGAGGCATCTCGACTCTCAACAAATGTGTGATGTGTAGGGTCCCAAAACCTCCATGCCTTGGAGGCATGTGACACTCCAACAAAGACGCACCACCTGCCGCGTGGGCTCAACTTGTGATTGCATTGTGGATCAGCAAACCACACACATGCCATAGTGCCCCACACGTGTGCTGGGTGCAGATCTGCATTTTTTCTAAACCAACTTTCCCACGGGGTAACATTCTTGGGAAGAGGGCCTTGAAGCACCCGGTTCCATACCCAGGTGATGTACTTGACTGCCTCCTTCCTGAATCCGAAGGTCAAGCCAGACTCCGTATGCAGGGTGCGTAGGGCGTCGCCCAAAGTTCGGTGCCATCTCTTGGCTACCCCATTTTTTTTGGGGAGTGTAGGGCACAGTGGTTTGGTGGAGAATCCCTCTGCTCTTTATATCAGTTGTGAGCGGCCCAAGGAATCCTCCTTCCCCGTTGCTGCGCAGGACGCACAACTGACACCCTTTCTGTCGCTCAGCAAGGGGAATCCATTCCATTATGGCCCGTTGTACATCCGCTTTGATTTTGAGCAAGAAAGCCCAGAAAAAGTGGCTGTAGTTGTCTGTGAGGGTCAACACATACAGGGACACATGCTGAACCGAAGGGACGGGCATAGGGCCTGTTAGGTCAGCGTGCACCAGCTTGAGAAGTGTCTCACTGACATGATGGGACACGGGGAAACTCTTTCTGTGAGCTTTCCCTTCCAGAATATCAAGGCAGGCAGAAGCCTTTAGGCCACGTGGGCAATCAGCAGGGCTGAGTCCGTGTGCAGGCTGATACTTCAGGAAATCAGTGACCAGTTCCGTGTTGATGTGTGCCAACCTTCTGTGAATGAGCTCCATGTGCTTTGGATCAGTCGTGGTCATGACGTGCGTTTGTGCGCGGTTGGAGGGCAGAGCAGGAAACAGGGTCAAACGGTACAACATGTCAACGTGCAAGGGTCCATCAGCCAGCAGCACCTCACATGCATTGAAAATTGTGCATCTTCCAGCTTGCGTGAGTGTTGACATGCCCGATTGACGATCCATTTGATCCCCAGACAGCAGGTTCACCTTTAGTCGAGGAACATAGAGAAATCCTGTCAGCCACAGGACACCCCCAGGCGCTTACAATGCAACAGTTCCAATGCCCTCAACCCTCAGCACCTCCCCTGAACTAGTCCATACCCCTTCCACCTCATGCATTGCATACAAGGACACAAACAATCGACGATGCAGTGATATGTGATCTGATGCTGCTGTGTCAAACAACCACTCGTGCATGGGTAGAGTATGTGACATGGTGAGATGTGTGTGCCCAAGGCACGGACCTGGCTGATAAACAGCTGGACTCTCTAGAGGGGGCACATCTGAGGTGGCCCCCTGAGCATCACTAGCGTGCGCTGCTGCCACGTTGTCGTACGCTCGCTGGGCCCACTCCGGTACTGGTACTGGAGGAGAAGAAGCAAATGAGGGCATGCAGTACACAGAAGATCCGTAGTACCCGAGCGGTTCTGATGGCTGCTGTATGGTCTGCTGTTGAGGAAGCAGACCAAAGGTGGCTGCTGCTGCAGGATGATAGGGTTGCAGTCTAGGTGGGCTGTATCCACCTAGAGGCTGTGCAGGTGGTGTGGAGAACTGCTGGGCTGACTGATAAGACTGTTGTGCCTGCTGCTGCTGTTGCTGTTTCTGTTGCGGTTGCTGCTGCTGCTGCTGCTGCTGCTGCCTCTCCATCATCTTCCGCTGAAGGGAAAGGCACATACGCCAGAAGTGTCTGGTCTGGTTGCAGAAGCTGCACCTCTGGTTCCCATGGCTACGTCCGTGGCCTCGACCGGTACCACCAGATGAGCCCCTGCCTCCACCAATGGTACCACTAGGTGGAGTGAATTTCACTTGGGTGGAGGCAACAGCTACAGCAGGAGAGCCCTGCAGTGTGCATGCTGTTGGTGTCCCAGCTGCCATGTTGCCTGTCTCACCCTTTGAGGATGTCTTCGTAGTTACGCAGCTTTTCAAAGACAGATGCCAAGTCGATGAGCTCGATTTCTGCGACTGGATGAAGGCAGAGAAGATCATCCTGAAACTCCTTGTACTGCTGGCCAGGATGGAGTAGGACCACATCAAGCCATTCACGGATGGATCGGGAAGTACCCAGTCCTAGGAGACGTTGGCGTATGTCCATGGCCTTATCCCAGTACTCAGCAATTGGTGCGCCAAGCTTTGGGTAGAGGTTGCGCTGTAGGTCTCTAAGGGACATGACCAGTGTCATTCCGACGTGTGCCTAGATTACACCAATCATCGTAGGGGCGTGGAGCACCACTGCGTGGAGCAGATGGATCTCCACCCTTGCCTCCAAAGCAGAAGTGGCACAAGACATAAGCTTGCGAATCTGGCAGGGCACAGGTCAGGGTGTTGAACGTGCGCAGCAGCATAAGGTTGTTTTCCGCGGCAAAAGGAGGGTTGAGACAGAGCTCCTCTAGTCAGTATTCTGCTGCCCAAAGATGTCCCTCGAGGCTAGCTAGTTCCGTGTCCCTAGCTGCGGAGGGGAGAAGTCCTTTTGACCCAATCCCAGCTGCGCCATTGCGGCAGCAGGGTAACAGCAGGGGGATCACCAGTGCTGCTGGGAAGTCCAGCTCTGCCGGCACTTCCACCACCCCCTGCACTTCCGGCACCGCCGGGCTCCCAATCCACTGTGCTCATGATGTGGCCAGAATAGCTCCTGCTCCCTAGTTAGCTGCAAACAAGGCAAAGGCAGGCCAAGGATGTTTTGGCAGTGATTTGCCGGGCTCACTTTGGGCCCAGTTTTCTGCCAAGAGCCGGAATCTCTATGGGGAAGCCTCCTTAACTCGCCAGAGACCCTACAAACCCAGTTCCGCCACCCCAGACCCATTGCGCATCCTTGAAACCATGGTTGGGCACTTAGGGATGGTCCTAGGAGAAGCAAGAATGCTTCTTTCCTCGTCTCAACTTCCTCACAGGCCCGTGCTGCATGCGCGAGGCCTTCCTTGAGCCCCTGCGGTTATTTGAAGGAGGGTCGATGCCTTGCTGTGGCCGGATCGACCTCCTTTGTCCCGCCAACCCTTGCTGACCTAGCGCACGCTCCGCGGCCGCCCCCTTTGTCAGCTCTTACCATCGGCTTTCATCTTGTTCAGGCTCAAAAAAGTTCTCTGATTCTATGAGATATGAGATACGAACTCAATGGGACAAGCGGCACCTCAAATGGTGGAGTGTAGGTGAAGGTAGTTTTAAAAAACTAGGGTCGCGGGTTCCAAGAATGAAAGACAAGTGTGGCAGTAACAACCAAACCCCCTAAAGCGGGTAAGTCGTACTAGTCGCAGCTCACCTGTCGGCCAGCAAGTGAAGCTCGCCGGCACTCAAAAGGGCTCGAGGGAAAATCTGCCCGGAACCCACACAAAAGGCGGCAAATGCCACAGTGACCTAGGTTTTGACTAAAAACGTGCCAGATATAGGCAGACCTAGTTGATTCCTATAAAACAAGCAAAGCAAGGTCTAATCTAGGTCTACAGCCTTAAAGAGTACAATGTGTTGGATAAGAATCAAAGATCACTGTAAGAACTTGATCAAGGGCAGACATGGGTCGACGGCCGGTGGAGTACGTGAGACGAGGGGGTGATGCATCCAGAAGCACAGATTGGTTGGCATGCGTCTCTGTGATCAGCGTGGATCACCACCGACTGCCGGATCCGCATACATTGTGCACCCAAGGACATCACAAGGATACATGTACACAAAGGGTTATCACTCCCAAGGCACCGGAAGAGTCAATCGTGTGCCCGGGTCTCGACCGACGAGAGAATATGCAATATTCTCCATACACACCTAGACTCTACCGTGACATACTGGCATTACCGGCTAGGCAGGCTAGGTAAGTTTAGGCCTTCTGAGACATCGGAATATGTCAGCAGACGTCCAGGTTTCAGCCACATGCAAGCTATATATGTCTGAAAAAGTCAACAAGTCAACCAATCAGTGCTGGGTCTCCCGAGGTGCCAGTACAAATCATGGTGTATCCGGGTCTCGACCGTAGAGGGAATGCACGACCTGTGAGCACCAATTTGTATCTAACCATCGTGGGATCTCCCAGGACACCGGCACAGACCACCAAGTGCCTGGGTCTTGAAGAACGAGAAAACCCTCACAGTCATGCATGTGTGAACCAGGTGGCTAGAATACACCACACGTAACAAAGAACATGCACTGTAGCTGATGGAGCATCATTGGAGAAAACCAAGAAGCTATCACAACGCAATCCTATCTACTACTGAGCAAATCTCAAAGCCCACACACCAACACTCCTCTATTCCCTCATGGTATTAGAGCAGTAGAGAGATACGACCTCTTCCTCCCACCACACAGTACTCAGCCACGGCACCAGAGGCATGTGGGCTGGGCTGGGCTGGGCTGGGCTGGGTGGGGTGTACAGGTCCTGGAAACGTGGAGGCCCTAAGCTGAGGGCTAACATCACGTAGTCCTGCAGCAGAGCATGAGACGGAATGCTGCCAAACCATTTTTCATTGCTCCCTTCGTTGTGGCGGCCATCTTGGTGGTGACATAACACAGGAGTGACGACGTCTTAGGCCGCCACAGCATCAGCAGCAGCATCCAAGCCAGCCGCTGTTGATGCAGTGGCTACGACAACAAAAACAACTGCATTAGCAGCCGAATGCAACAAAAGCAGCAGCAATCACAATGGCGGCGTTTGAGGCAGCCACTACAGCACCACCCACAGCCTCGGCAACAGCAACTACGGAAGCAGGAGCAGTACGAGTGGCAGCAGCAATAGCGACAGCCGCTGCAGTGCAACTGTTGTAGCAGCAGTAGTATTGGCGGTGCCAGTACCCGCAATAGCCATTGCCAATGATGGACCCTACTACATTGGTCTGTATTTTGACCAACACCAGAAGCAGCACTGGCTACAACAACTACAGTAACAAAAGTAGCATCAGTGGAGCTGTTGCACGAGCAGTTGCATCCATAGTAGCGGCCACAACAACAGCATCTGCAATAGTGGCAAGTAGCAACAGAAGCAACAGCAAACCTACAATGCAAAGAGCAGCCTCGGTAGCAGCAGGTTTGCACGAGCATCAGCAGCCTCAACAATGAATGCAGCTGAAAACAGTGCAACAGGCAAGAAGTTGCCTTCTAGCTTCTCCCGCCTTCTGCTTGTTTGTCGACGGGCCAGCCGACCGACGATTCCGTAACACGACGAGCCCGTCGATCAACAAACCTGTTGATCAATGAGCCCGTCGGTCTACAAGCGCGTCGATTGACAAATTCAAGATCTTTTACCTCCAAGAAAAACAAAGGGGTTGGCCAACAAATCCTTGGCACACCCACCGTGGGTGACACCAGATGTGCTTTCGACAGGCTCGATCTGCCTAAGCATTTTATCTGCTTTCTTCTTGCTTTTTTACTTTCATTTTTCCCTGACAACCAGGGTTTATCCCGGTGCCACAGGGAGACCAGGTCCTTACGTCTTGTCTGTTAATCCTTCTTTTTGGTCGAGACCATTGAGCGCGGGAATCTGACCCCGTGCAGTGAAAGACCACTGTACTCATGACGTTCGTTGTTCCAACACTCACGCCGACATCTCTGGTATTGGTGGTACCTCACCCTGGGTGGCATTGGCTTCCGCCACCATACTATTCCATGGTCTACGAGCTGCCTTGTTCTTCCTACACCCCTCCATTGTGGTTCCAGCCCGTAACTCCATTCTTCTTTGTGCCACCACCTCCATCCTTTCCCGAGCCACCGCATCATCCTGACACGTCTGCTCCAACCTCCCTGCTCCTTTGCCTCCCTCGGGCTTTGGTTTTCTCCTCCGGTGCGAGTTTGACTGTCAATTCCGGGGGTCACTGTTGCTCGTTGGATGGAGCCCTTTGGGGCGGATTGGATGGTGGGACTGTGCCATTTGTGGAGTGGGTTGAGCATTGGCAATCGTTCACCCTTCCCTGTCTCCTTGCTATGACTTCTGGTCCTACTAATTCCTCTCCTTTCCTAGCTTGTAGAGTTGCACGATGTCATGTGACCACTCCGTCTCATGTGTCAAGTAGCTTCTTGATTATCGATTATGAAGTGACTCATCACATGTTTTCATCTCGTACCACCTTTGTCACTTTGGGGCCTGTCAGTGAAGTACGCTTTTTACGCACTGAATCTGGCCAGATGTTGTGAGTTCAAGGCATTGGTGTTGTGTATTTTGTTGGTCCGTTGGGTGACATCTTCTTGCTTGATGTTCTCTTTGTCCCTGCACTTGAGGTCAACTTTCCGTCTTTCACTACCTTGGATGATCAGGGCATGGACTTCGTCTCATCTTGTGGCGTTGGCACTGTGACATTGCAGTCGTCTGGCCATCCTGTTCTTTGTGTTCTGCGCCATGAAAATTTGTATTGTGTGCCCTTGTTTGCACCGTCACAATCAGTACACCAGCAAATGTGCGTCTTGCTCCCTTGCATTTCCCTGCACACACACGTTTTCTCCATCGCCGCCAGTGTCATGTGCATACAAATGCCATCACTAAACCATTCAACTTATTCCTTTAAACTTCATATTCTTGTTCCTATTCATTTTTGTGGCTGCCCATTCAATCTTCCAATTTGGTACCGGAGCTTAATACTCCAGTCTTTTGTCCTCATGATTTCCTCTTTCACCATTGTTGCTACCTTCATCACTTTCCTTCTCTTTCAATTGAGCCAGCAGTTTACAATTCCTTCTTCTTTGCAACACTTCATCAACACATTTAATTTCTTGCACTGGTTATTCATCAGAATCTTCAAGTGCCTTCTGCTGAATGCTAGCTCTGCAGTACACTTCCACCACTTTGATTGTTGTCTATTCTCAAGGTGTATTGACGCCCTTGTAAACTTGCACATTTGTCAAGATTCTTCTGCTACATCATCCTTGGTTGAAATAAATGAACAACCTCACCAAAAACTACTTCATATTAGCTGCCCCACAGTCCAGCTCCAACAATGGAAAGCTTGCGTCTACAAACAATGATGACTGTAAATGATCTATCTACAAATTACTCTATCTATTGATCCTCAATACGAACCCTATTAAATATTTTCTTCTTGCTTATTCCAAGTTCATGGAGAATTACTGCTCAATTGCAGAAATCAATAGATATAAGTGCCATTATAACTGTAGATTCAGGTGTGGTCAGAAAGCTCTTTCATAGATGAATTGTTATGTTATCCACTACGTGAATCTAGTAATCTATCTGTATAATCATGGAATGTATGAGGACATATGTCTTGAGATGCATGGAACATTTCTATCAATAATTGAGTGAGTGTATTCACATGAAAGGATGTTTTGTGGAGGTATGTTAGTGGCATACATCCTACTGTATCCTTTTTTTCTAGCATTCATTTTCCAGCATGTGTCGTTCCCAAGACTTTCACCCTCATGATTTCCTAAAAATCTAGGTACTAACAGCTATCACCTACCACTGTGTGCATGCAATTTCCATAATTAATATTTATTGAAAAACTTACTGCGTGCACATTTTTATTCTAGGATCGATCTCAGGGGCTATCAGAATAGCCCCTTCTCAGTTCATCCTCCACCCTTGAAGCAACAAATCATATCAGGTAGTTATATGAGTTTTCCCCAATGAGATAACAAATAGGTTCTTTAACACAAG
>SZWC01041683.1:0-10901 GCA_023375785.1 Penium margaritaceum
ACACACACACACACACACACACACACACACACACACACACACACACACACACACACACACACACACACACACACACACCCACACACCCACACACACACATACACATGTTAACCATGACGATCACGTGTGATCAAAACATGCACAAAACAACACAGATTTCACACAAGCATTTATCACCTGTATTGACTCCAACGTTTCGGCAAGCACTAATGAGCCCAACAGCCACATTTGTCATGCCTTCACCAATGGTATGTCAACACTCATTATCTGCATGCATGCATTTCTTTAATTACTTTCAAATATGTTAACCTTTCTATGAATCCGAAATGCAGGTGATTCGTGATGGTGCATCACCCCCTTCCTCGAAGAAACTCATGGGCCCATTTGATAATGTCGCAGGTCGAAGCATTATCTATGAACATGAGGGTCTTGCATCTAATGAGGATATCAAGCAGAACTAAAGGCTGCAGTAGGATAGCCCGCTTATTTTCCCCAGAGAGCTTTCACCATATTGATGGTGTTTTCCAGAGATTACATGTTTCGTGCATGTCATTCTCGTCATTTATTCTTGCTCCCAACCCACGTCATTGTTTATTGATGCATGCTTTCATTCCAGAAGCAACATCAACAAATGGCTGAAATGATATTTGCGTTCTCATGCCTGGCTGAACTCCTTAGGAAAATACCACCTAAATTAGTATTCTCTTCATACATCCTCCAATAATTTTTTTTTATGAAGTCTATATTTCACATAATGATAACATCGTCTACGACTTTTCCTACTTGTGCATACGCTTAGTATTTTCAGTGTACTATGTAACCCTATGCAGGCTTTGCATGCAACGTTGACTACTTCCTTTTTTTTTTTACTCGCAAACCCCGTAGTTCGATTTAGCATTTTGTAAGTTTTTCCCAGGCTCCACCTGCGTAAAACTCAACACCCTACATCGAACTAGAGGGTTTTTGTTGTGATTCATGGCGTTCCTGTCGACCTGTACAGTTTAATATCACCACTCAGCCGTGTCCATACTCGTGCAAATCCCTGATGCAGACCCTGGTGGTACCGGTGCGTCGTTCTGGTGGTGGACTACTAGCTTAGAGCTGACCGACGACCGTTCCAGAGCTCTAGACACTGCCCGAAACCTTCTGTAGTTTTTCTACAGCACGTAGGAGTTTATCGGTGGATTGGTCGTGGGCCCGATTTGTATTTTGTATTGTGTATCCACCGTTTGATGCCAAATGCATGCATGTGACCAGTCGTAATGGCCGGCTTGTGATTCTGCACGTTTAGTTTTAGACGGCGTATCGTTCTGACATGTCTGCGCTGAGTTACGGCCAAAATAGTGGTTTTGGGCCGGTTTCAGGACAGATCGTGTGCTGCCACGTGCGACACCCACTGTGCGCTGCGGCAAGTACTTATGCCATGGACCTGTCATTTGTCATCGCTCTCCGCAAATACTATTGAAGCATTATGACACTTTGTCTTGTGTCTCCTAGCCAAAACCCTGTCATTGTGTGCACGACATGTGACTGTCGTCACCTTGTGAAGTGGCACTGACGCCTAGTCAGCTCTATGTTGCTAGGAAGCTTCCATGCATCTTCTCATGGTATCACAGCGGTGAGAAAGTTCTCGCCGAGCTGCGCAGCAGAGATGTAGTAGAGCAGCAGCAATGAGATTCACCGCTGCAACAGATCCAGAGGGACCTGTTGACGACAACCGACTGCCATCGATGTCACCCACCATCATCACGTAGGAGTGCATCAGCAGCAGCCGCTAGTAGCAGCAGGTGACAGCTACAGCAGGCTGCAGTCGCCAGCAACTGCTGACATTGGCACTAGCAGTGGCAGCAGCAGGCCGCTGCCGTAGCAAGCGGCAGCGGGTAGTAGCAGGAGCAGTGGCAACAACTGTGCGCATTAGCATCAGCGCGTAGCAAGAGTAGCGCGCAACAACGTTGCACAGTGGCGGCGGTAGCAGCGGCAGGCAGCAGCACTGTGTAGTAGTAGCAGCATTGAGCAGAAGTAGTAGCACCGCAGCAGAACAGAAGCGTAGTAGCAGCGCAGCAACAATGCGCGGCGGCAGCAGCTCGCGACGGCGCCAGCAGTGCGCGGCGGCGGCAACAATGTGCGACGGCGGCAGCAGCGCGCAGCAGCCGCAGTGCGCAGCAACAGTATTAACAATGCGTAGCTGCTGCCACAGCTGCACACGCAGCCGTGCGGCTACTGCTGCAAGTGCCGACGCAGCAGTAGCTAGGCAGAAGCTGTTGCAGAGCCTCTGCGTAGCTTCCACGTGGTTGCTGCAGAGTGGCCGCCTGCTCGCACGGCAACCGCGAGGGTTTTCAAAAAAAAGGAAGGTAGGGATGTCCCAACGTTGGCATTTTTTGCTGAAGTTATCAGATTCGTGCTGATGTCAGCAAACCCATGCTGCCGTCACTCTTTGCCTTAGTCAAGATTTTGGTTGGAAAAGTCAAAAGTTGCCAGCGTTTCAACTCTTCGAGAAACGCTGGCGGTTTTCCAATTCAACCACTTTGACATTCCGTCCCATACTGAGCGATGACATGGCTCCGACTGGTGATAAGAGCAAAAGACCATTAGATCCATCTTCTTCCTCCTCAGGGGTCATGAGCCCACGCTCGCACGCTATTGAGGACATGCAAAGTCAGCCAGACGTGATGCGTCGTTTGTAGCAGCAGCAAACTGAAGCCATCAGTACACTCACCGAGCTTCTTCGTGGTCACACCACGGCCCCGTGGAAGGCCTCTGAGGGAGCGGTCGAATTTGCACCCTCCGTGCAGCATTGAGCACCAGCGCCGGTGACAGGGTCAGGATGCGACCCGCCATCTCTCGATCCTTGGGATGAGGACCCCGTCATGCCAGGTATGGAGGGCGGCTCTCATGAGAGAGATTCGTGTGCTTCAAGAGCGTCTCTGTTAGCTCCCGACAAGCTCTCGGTCCCCACAAACGACTCGTCCCTTTCTTCCCGAGATTCGATCCTCGCCCGATGTCCACCCCTGTGACTTTCCTCTTCCAAGTGTCTTCCCCATCCCTCGTCCTTCTAAGCCTGTGGTTGCTCTCCTTATGGAGCGTCAACCTAAGGATTTCAAACATCGCCTCCACGGTATGTCAGCAAGGACGGTTTTGATGGCCGGGAGATCCTTTTCCAAGTTTGGGCCACTTCAAAGGGAGGGTGGCCCTACCACCATAGTCTGTATCAGACTACAGATCGAGCACAGATGCTGATAGTAGCCAGGGTGATGCGCGAACTCCTTTACGCCATGCCATGCGAGACCGTCGTCGACTTCCGCTCGTTCCTTGGAGAGGTCAGCACAGGCTCAAGTGGTCATCCACGTGGAGGCTAGGACCTGGCATTATCCTTGCTTGCTACAGAGATGCACGCCGCCCATATTCGTGCTTTCCACTCCCTTCGTCAGGGACCTGCCGAGTCTGTAGTCGACTACAAGCGACGCGCCATGTGCATCTACACGCACCTTGGGACCTCGGGAGGTACACAACTGTGGGAACTCCGCACGATCATGCTTGGAGTTTGCCTTGAGCACATAGATATCTTCACAAGGTATAGTGACGCAGTGCTCAAGCCCTTCTCCACCTCTCTGCAACTTCTTCCCTGGGTGCATCAGCTTTTCCTTGTGGTGACTTCCGCCTGTGAGGCAGACATAGCTCATCAGGAGAGTCCCCTTGCTGTAGTAGTCATCGCGTCACCACCGACATCCCTCCTACAGTGTACTCCTGCATCCTCTGGCATGTCCTTCTCGTCCCCTTCCACCCCGATTATCCTGACTCAGACATAGGGTGTGGTAGCAGAAGCACTGGGGAAGAAGGGGAGACGGAGGCACGGTTCGGGCCAGCAACAGTCACAAACAGCAACAGTCACTGTGTGGTAGTAGTTGACGCTCTGTTTACTGCTACAACTATGTAGGTGCTCATCGCTACACCGAGTGCCAGTAGCTGCTCAACTGGGTGTGGATCACTCGCGGGCTTCAGGCTGCGCATGCACTATGGTCTACGTCGAGCAGCACATCCTCTGGACGCGCGGCAACCAAGAGTGCAGCAGTTCCCGCTTCATCACCGGCGACCAGTGGCGAACCGGACCCATGTGACTATACCATCACCGAGCTCTGTCACCTTCTGGCACTTCGCTTTCAGGGAGGTGCGAGTGTGTTGTCACAGCCAGGTGGTCCATAGGCCGTTTGTTTGTCTGTCCTCATAGCTCGTGATGACTCGTGTGAGGGGGGAACAGGTGGCATGTGATGACGATGGGCCTGACAGTACCGATTGGATTCAGGAGTCTCACCTTTCTGCCCTTCATCGTTCCTCCTTTCCTGTTTCCCAGCGCCCATCTGAGGCCGAGTGTTCCATTGCCCATTGTACAGTGATGTCCTCCAGTCATGATCCCGGTGGCACTTGGATCATCAATTCTGGTGCCAATCATCACATGACTTGTCGACGTAGTGACTTTGTTGTTCTCGGTTCGGTTCTATTCTTTCCGTCCGCACAGGCTCTGGTCAGTCCTTACCTGTCCATGGTGTTGGGGTTGTATGCTTCCATGGTCTGTCTGGCCCCCTGCATCTTTCCGAGGTGCTTTTTGTACCTGATCTTGAGCTTAGTTTATCTTCTGTACATTCCTGCACACTGATGGGACTCTCTGTGGAGCACAGTGCAGACTTGACCACGTTGACTGCTATTTACACCCTTAGCATTGTCTTTCATGCCTTTGTTGTGGATGACGTTTATTGCATCTCTCGGATATCTCCCCCTCCTTTCTCCCTCTCCCCTCTTACTCATGTTTTTGTCACTGGCGTTCAATCTGCTGAGCACCAACAATAGCTGCATCATCGTCTGTGTCATGTGGGCTCCGACACTGTGTCGAAGCTCATTCGGACACACCCCGCAAAGACTGGCTCTCTCTTTTGTGCTCATGGTGAGATGCATCGTTGCACCTATCTTGACTCCCGTTCTTGCGTACTTTGCCTTCTTGAGTTAATCTATTCAGACCTTCCCGGTCCTCTCCCTGTCGAGTCTCGGTCTGATCGAGGTCAATACATCCTCACCCTGTCTGATGAATTCACCCGGATGCAGTGGGTCTACAGCCTGTGCCAGAAGAGTGATGCCGCTCTTGCCGTTTGCATCTGGCTAGTGATGGTTGAGCGTCAGTCCCACCACACGTTGCATACTTTTTCCTCGGATCAAGGCGGCAAGTTTCTTGGCGAGATGGACAGTTTCTTCGCCGAGCACGGCGTTCTTCACTAGGTCTCTGCTCCTGCTACTCCTCAGCAGAACTGTGTCTCTGAGTGCTGGAACCGCACCAGGGAGGATGCTGTTCGCGCTATGCAGTCTGAGTGCGGTCTCCCGGAGACCTTTGCCTTTGAAGGCTTTGCCTACATGACTTGGGTCTAGAACCGCCTCACGCACAGTCCTCTTCCGGACCACGTCACATTGTACGAGCTCTGGTTTGGCCATCGTGTTGACCTGCACCTCACTCGCGTCTAGGAGTCTTTGGATTTTGTGTGGTACATCGAGGATCACCAGGGGTCCAAGGTCTCACTGCGGGGTCGTTTGTGTGCCTTTGTAGGCATCTCCCCGTGGTCGAAGGCCTGAAGTTTTTGGGATTTTGCTCGTTGTTGCATCGTTTAGTCATGCGACGTGCTCTTCTTTGTGTCTATCACCTACCGTGATCTAACATCAATCACGTCGCTGTCCGTCTTGCATGTTCCCACGTGTGAGGTTTCTTGACGGATGGGGGAGTCTGAGCCTGCAAGCACCTCTCGCCCAGCTGATGTGTCTGCTTGAGCTCCCACCACTTCTCGGTCTCCAACTCTTCATGACCCAACGATCATTGCTGTCAGCCCAGAGACCTCTCTAGAATAGCCGATTTGTACCCCTCTTCCCTCGCACCCCACAGGAGCTCATGCTCCAATACCACTACCCGCTAGTACTCCTGCCTCTGTGCGTGGTCCTGCCTTACCTACTCCTATTGTCACACCCAGTCCCGTGTCTCCCATACATGCATCTCCTCGCTCGGCATCACGAGCTCCTTTACCTCAGCCCTCACCAGCTGTGGTCATGCCTCTCTCTGAGCTTGAGGTGTGCCCCTTGAGCCGAAGCTACTCACCTGAGCCCGGCAGTCGTCTTCGACCATTGGACTCCGGAGTCCAGCCAGTGTCAGGTTCCGCACCCAGGCGCTCCACTTGCAGCATCGTATGTGGTGATCCCGGCACAAAGGTCCTAGGCCTGAGTGTCCGCACTAAGCACATAGAGGTACATCCAGCGTGTCCCGTTGGGCATGATCTCGTCACTCGTGAGTTTCATATCGCTTTTCATGTAGCAGCTGACCTTGTGGTCATCAGATCTAACACTAAGGCGTGTGCTCTTGCCACGTATAGGTCCCCCTCTATGGCACCTGACCCGGGCACACTGAGGGAAGCTCTCTCATGACAGGATGTTGACGCTTGGCATGCTGCTTGCAAGGATGCGCTTTGTGCCATCCGAGAGCACGGATTATTTGAGCTAGTCGACCTTCCACCTATGAGGAAGGCTATTCATGTCAAGTGGGTCTTTTGCAAGAAATTGAAGCCGCATGGCTTACTGGAATGCCACAAGGCTTGCTTGGTCATGAAGGGGTACTCTCAGATCGAGGGCATCAAACACACAAACACCTTTGCCCCTGTTGGCCGCATGACCTCAGCTCGAGCTTTGTTCTGTGTAGTGTCTCAGCATGGGAAGTGTACCAGATGGACCTGAACAATGCGTTCCTCCATGGCTCTCTGGATGAGGAGATTTATGTGGCTAAGCCACCAGGCTTTGAGCACGGTGACAAGGTCTGACGCTTGCGCAAGTCCTTGTAGGGCCTCAAGCAGTCCCCCTAGTATTGGAACCAGGAGATCACCGGCACCCTGACTCGTGCGGGATACGTACAAAGCAAGGCAGAACCCTCTCTCTTTATCCAACGGACACCGAAGTGGTTCACCGCCATCCTAGTCTATGTTGACAATCTTTTGATCACGTCTCGTTCCATGGAGGGCGTGAAGGAGGCCAACGCTTTCCTCCAGACTACATGTATGATGAAGGACCTTAGTCCTGCACCGGTGTTTCTTGGCATGGAGATCGTGCGAGACCGCAAACGTCGGACAATACTGCTGCATCGGGCCCAATACGCACGTGTTGTGGGGGAGCTCTTTAGCGGCCTCCTTGGCGCAGTGCCCACGGCCTCCACACCTCTCATACCCGATGGGCAGGATGCCTTGAAGATGGATTATCCCACATAATTAGGGCAGACAATGGATGTGACCTTGTACCTCCTCATCAAATCTCTGATGTACCTGGCCACACGCCGTGACATCGCCTTCACCGTCAACCTCCTTGTAGAGTTTTCGCACGTTCCAAGCGCTAGAGCCCTTCACGCAGTTGTGTAAGTGGTGTGGTACGTGGTCTCCACATCGTACCTCGGACTTTGCTTTCGCCGGTAGTGTTCGGTGGTGCTTGACGGCGACACCCACAATGAGTGGGCCTGGAGTCCAAATGGACGCAGTTGCACTGGTTACGTGTTCTTGCTCGGTGGTACCGCAGTGTTCTGGCACAGTAGGAAGCAAGGCTGCATTTCACGTAGCTCATCGAAGGCAGAGTTTGTTGCTCTGGGTGCAGTGGTCGCTGAGGCAGTATGGTTGTGACTCCTGTTCCTTGAGTTGGGTCATTTAGTACGTGCCATTCTCCTTCGTTGGGACAACCAGAGTGCTCTTGCCAATGCGGAGAACTCTGGTATCTTTCACACTCGCACAAAGCACATTACAGCTGAGCATCACTTGGTGCGTGATCTGGTGGAGCAACACGTGATCTTTGTCATATGGGTTGGCACTCACATGAAGTGTGCCGACTTCTTGACAAAGGCACTAGGACGCGGGAAGTTTCTGGTGGCCATTCATTTTTGTGTGCTTCGCTCCTTGCCTGAGAGTGGTTGAGTGTGGGGTATGTCTGTGTCTGTGTCAGGACTGTTTTAGCACTTGTTGTTCTCGTATCAATGATGCACGTGTATGGACATGTGTACCATTGGGTCATGGGGGATTATTGTGATTTGTGACGTTCCTCTCAACCTGTACAGTTTACTGTCACCACTCGGCCGTGTCCATACTCGTACAGATCCTTGATGCAGACACTGGTGGTACCGGTGCGTCACCTGGTGTTGGACAACTAGCTTGGAGCTGACCGACGACCGTTCCAGAGCTGAGGACGCTGCCCGAGACCTCTTGTACTTTTCCTCCAGTACGCAGGAGTTTATCGGTGGACTGGCCGTGGGACTGATTTGCATGTTTTGCATTGTGTGTCAACCGTTTGATGCTAGATGCATGCATGTGACCAGTCGTAATGGGCGGCTTGTAATTTTGCACGTTTAGGTTCAGACGACGTAGCGTTCTGACATGTCTACGCTGAGTTACGGCCAAAACAGTGGTTTTGGGCCGGTTTTAGGACAGATCGTGTGGTGCCGCATGGGACACCCACTGTGCGTCGCGGCAGGTACTTATGCCATGGACCTTTCATTTGTCATCTCTCTCTGCTAATGCTATTGAAGCATTGTGACACTTTGTCTTGTGTCTCCTAGCCAGACCCTTGCCGTCGTGTGCATGACTTGCGACTGTCGTCACCGTGTGACCTGGCACTGACGCCTACTCAGTAGTTGTGTCGCTAGGAAGCTTCGATGCATCTTCTCAGTTTGCATATTAAAAAAAACAAAAAAAAAGAGCTCATTGCTCGATGGTGATCGAGCAAAAATATCCGATCTTTAGATCAAGCAGAAACGCTCGTTTTGTTTTCTTTTCCTTACTTGCAAACTGGAAAGGTTTTGCACTAAAACCTTAGTCAAACCCTATCCAAGATTAAATTAGGGGTTTTAGGGGTTTCATTTATGTGAGGGCTTCTGCTAGGCTTCGCGATAGCGGGGTCCAGCAGGTTCCCTTTCAACGCATGGGGAGTTTTGGACCTCCCATGCGAACCATACACAAACCCCCCACACAAACATTCACAAACCCTCAAATGAGGGGTTTGTGAATGTTCAAAGAGATTGATGATGTCATTATGTCGACGCTGGATCCCATGGAGCTTCGACATGCTAAGTTTACTTGCATTTTGTGGGTAGAATGTTGACACTCTCAGGTTAGTGGGTAGGGGAGTGTTATTCTATACGGTGAAAATGCCGATTGCCTCCTGTTTTGTCACCCTTGACCCTCATATACCCCTCGCTCAGAACAATAAGCCCCATCTGCCCCTCCGTTGGAACGATAAGCCCCATTTTCCCCTCCGCCAGACTGATAAGCCCCATTTGCCCCTCCGTTAGAGCGTTAAGCCTGATTCTTCCCTCCGCCAGCACGATAAGCCTCATTCGCCCCTACCCATCAACAGTAAGCCCCATATACCCCTCGATTGGCTTTCGATGTCGATCCATAGAAAATGATGCAAAATAAGCCTAATGTACCCATGGTATGTGATGTGATGTAACACAACCAGTGAAACGGAACCTTCCGTAGACACCTGCGCCTCCCTGCTTGGGTGTGCGTTCGGCCGTACATGATGACTAATGCTTTTCAAAACCACGGCCCGGTTCGGGACATAGTCGAGTCGTTTGCGTGGTCAAACTCGTGCGTATGTTCTTCATACATTACGGTTCAGATCGCATTGGACTTCCTCCTCCCTCCCGTACTCACGAGTACATTGAGCAAACCCTATTTCAACATGTCCCATGTTCAACAAACGTGTCCTCTGCCACCTTTGCAGCACTGGGTTGGTAGCCCTGAACCAGTGCACGGTCCTTGGGGAACCGTTACATTTCCCCTCCCTCCCATGGATCACGGAACTGCGGTAGCCAAGTGGGAAAACATAAAGTGTGCATGGGACATCATCAACCCAAATACACCCGCCGACCCATGTACCATGTCGTGGCAGTTGGGCATGCGGGCACCCCATGCCCGCCCATTGTACTGTCCACCCAATTGTGCGCCATGGATGTCGATGTGGCCAATTCCATGTTCGCGGTTGTGATCGTCGTCATCGTTGAGGTACCCTACAGCCTGTTGGTTTCGTTATTAAATAATTATTCAGGGACGACGAATTCATTTATTCGGCTCTGGCCAGGAAATTCTGTGCCCTAAAACAAATACAGAATATTAATTCAGTCATCCTTGTTCGACCCTGACCTGTCGAGCAAAAACCAAAGTGTGATCGCGTGACCTCGGACGGTCACGCGATCGTGCGTTTTTCGGTGTCGGACGACCACCGACACCGGAAAACCTGAGTGACGGAGCCGAAACCGATGGCTCAAGGGCACACAAAAAAACGAAATCACGACAACAGCATGGAGTGATTTCGTCCAATTCAAAAACAGAAAAGTAATTGTTCCCAAAAACGAACCAAGACTACACCCTGAAAACTATTTTGGGAGACGAAATCATCAAGCAGTAGAGTATGTCCTTGGTGTTTTTCATGACTATTTGCCGGGCACTTTAAACTGAAGTTCTTACACGTGAAATGATGAATATACCACCCTTGTTGTGATTAATTATCTGCATTGATGCAACAGAATGTCCACTTATTTAGGTTTTTTTTAGTACAAAGTAATGACAAATATAGTAGCCCTAAGAGGACATTTCATGGGCAAAAGTGCAATGTATAGCCGGGCACTTTTGGCTCAATTTCTCTCATGTCACGTTCAAAATGTCAGCGTCATTGTCATTATACACCCCTTCATAACAACAGAAATTCCATCTCTTCAGCACAAATGTGGACACAGTGATGACATATGTAGCAGCCAGAATTGGACACTTGATGATGAATGCAAAAGGCTGAACATTTGTGTGTGTGTGTGTGTGTGTGTGTGTGTGTGTGTGTGTGTGTGTGTGTGT
>SZWC01041684.1:0-5000 GCA_023375785.1 Penium margaritaceum
TCTCTCTCTCTCTCTCTTTCTCTCTCTCTCTCTCTCTCTCTCTCTCTCTCTCTCTCTCTCTCTTTCTCTCTGTCACTCACCTCTCTCTCTTCTCTCTCTCTGTCTCCCCCACTCTCTCTGCATCTCTCCTCCCTCCCCCTCTGTCTCTCTCTCCTTATCTCTTTTTCTTTCATTCTCTCTCTCCGTCCCTCTCTCCCTCTCTCTCTCTCTCTCTGTTGAAAAATTGTCCCTCCGCATGCCCAAGTGCGGCGCCGGGAGGCGCCGACGAGCCGCCAGAAAGTGAAGACTCCGCTCCGGCGGATCTGGCGACTCGACAATTGCTCGGATCCTAAAATGGAGGATTTCCCCGTAAAGTTGACGAGTCTCTAAATCCGGTGGAAGTTGTTTCATCGGAATCGGACAAGTATCGAGGGAGATATGGCCTTTCGAAGTTGGGGTGTGCGCAGCGACTCTGGGAGCCTGCTGCGACTCGAAATCCGGTGGATAATCGACCGGATCGAGTAACAAAATTACCATGTGGAGAAAATGCTCCGATAGGCCTGCCGAGGCGTACAATGGATGATCCGCCTGATCAGGTGGATCATCCACCGGATCATCCGCCTGATCAGGTGGATCATCCACCGGATCCAGTAGTGCAGGTTGTCACTGGGGGACTTAGCCAAAATCATGGCTTGGCGTCCGAAACCCAGTAGTACGTTTTGTTACTCGGGGACTATGTCAAAATTCTGACTGGAGGTCCGCGGACAGGTTTCGAACCTCGTCACACCCCATCACCAAACTCGACCCAAAAGTGGGTAGGGTGCGTGGAAACAGTGCAGGGGACCCCTACACCACGTGCAAGTGGACCTGCGCCTTGGGAAAGGCGCTTCGCACGTGAAAGAAGGCGCCACGGTGTGTGCGCGCCATGGAGGCGTTATGCGTTTCTGTGGTGGATGAGACCTGTGCTTCGACAAGCATAACTTGAGCTACGCTTGGCCGAATTGCGCGCGATTTGGTGCGCTGGAAATCTCATGACTAGCCCTATAAATGTTGTGATCATGTCTATGTTCAAATAATAATGCAAAACGATGTTATTCCCTTCGCAAACTGACTGTCTCCAAATTCCTGCTCACATAGCGTGAGGCGACCAGAAAGCTCACGCTCAGTCTCAGATTCGCCCAAAACAGTAGACGTGAACCACTAAAGGCTATCAGACCATCGTTGGGACCGCACCACGCGGATCTCATCCTGACAAAGGGTTATGGGCCCACGGGCCTGATAGCCTCCAGTGTTCACGTCTTCTATAGCGCACAGGATCGTCATCTTGGACGTCGCCGTGAAGTTATGAGAACTCGTCGGAGTAGCAGCTGTGCACATGGCGCAGAAGGAGACGCAGCCCATTCAGAAGTATGCAGGCGGCCCGGGCTTTGGGCTATGGAGGTGGCACTTCGAGTTGCACCTCGCGCATAAGGGGCTGCTTGATGTCATGCTGGGAAAGGAGGTGCTCACAGAGGCGACTGCTACGGACGCGGAGAAGCAGGCCTTCGAAAAGAAGAACACGGAGGCGCTCATGCTCCTGATGTCCGGGACGGCCGAGTCGCAGTGGGGCTACTTCCAGGGCTGCAAGCTGGCAGCCGAAGCTTGGCAAAAACTCTGCTCCATCCATCAATCCAAGTCGCTCGTGAACAAAATCTTCGCGATGAAGCGGCTCCTCACGGTGAGAATCGAGGAGGGAGATGAGATCATCTCCGCCATGCAGCAGATTGAGTCGCTTGCCTCGCAATGCAATGACGTGGGGTGGAAGATCAACACGCAGCTGCAGGCGATGGCCCTCCTCATGGCCCTACCTGACAGGTGGAGCCCACTCATCACCGTCCTCGGAGGATGGGCGGAGGACAAGCTCACCTATGGCGCGGTCGCAGAGTACATCCGCAACGAGGCGCAGCGCCGGAGCTACGGGGAGTCCTCGTCTTCCTCATCGGCCCTCGTCACAAAAATGTGTGGTGGTGGACACGGGGGCAAAGGAAGCGGCGGAAGAGGCGGCGGCAAGAAGGGTGCCAAGAAAGGTGCGTGCCGCAACTGCGGCAAGGAGGGCCACTGGGCCCGCGAGTGCCCGGAGGAGGCCAAGACCGGCGGCAAAAACAGCAAGGGCAAGTCGCTTCTCAACGGCAACAAGAACCACTTCCTCAAGAAGGCCAACAGGCGGTGCCTGGATTCCGGGGCCGAGGAGCACACCCAAGTCAAGAAGGTGGGTTTCGTCACCTACGAGAAGTCCTCCAAGTCAATAGTGGTCGCGAACGACAAAGTCGAGCTGGCGGCCGGCCAAGGCGACGTGGAGGTGGAAGTCGTGGTGGGCGGTAAGAAGGAGCTGTGCACAATCCGTGATGTGCAGCACGTCCCCGGCCTGGCTGACATCCTGAGTGTCAGCCGCTTGACGGACAAGGGGTATGAGGTGCTCTTCCACAGGAAAGGCGCAGTGGTGCGCATCGACGGCAACGGCGAGGTCGTGCTGGAGGCGAAGCGCGAGGGCGGTCTCTACATCGTGGAGACCAAGGTGGTCCCTGCGGCATCGGACGCAGCAGACTCGCAGGAACGCGTCGTCAACATGGCCAAGGGAGGGAGAGCTGATCTGGAGCTCTGGCACCGACGGTTGGGGCATTCGGCGCCCGCAACCGTTAAGGAGTTGGCAAAGCGCGACATGGTGCGCGGCCTCGTCATCGACGGTGCAGCAGACGCGGCAGAAGATGAAGCAGCGCACAAAAAGTGCGAGCCTTGCATTTTTGGCAAGGCACGGCGCAAGCCGTTCAATGAGAACGAGGCTCGCGCAAAGGACCTGCTGGAGGTCGTGCACAGCGACGTGTGCGGACCGTTCAAAACGCCGTCAAACAGCGGCTTGAGATACTTCGTCACCTTCATTGACGACTGCAGCAGGAAGCTCTACGTGTACTTCATGAAGCGGAAAGGCGAGGTCCTGGACCGGCTGAAGGAGTACGTCGCAGCGGTGAAGAGGCAGACTGGCCGGAAGGTCAGAGCGCTACGCAGCGACAATGGCGGTGAGTACGTGGGCTGCAGCACGTGGATGAAGCAGCAGGGCATCAAGTGGGAACCCACTACGCCGTACTCGCCACAGTCCAACGGAGTGGCGGAGCGGGCAAACCAGACGCTGCTCAACATGGTGCGGACCATGCTTGTGGATGCAGGGTTGCCGCGAGGGTTCTGGGCAGAGGCTGTGCGTACAGCGAGCTACACCATCAACCTCACCCCAACAGCGGTGCTGAAGGGTAAGGGCGGCTGGAAGACGCCGCAGGAGGTTTGGAGCGGGCGCAAGCCAAACGTGGCGCACCTGAAGGTGTTCGGGTGCAAGGCGCACGCGATGGTGCAGGCGGCGCAACGACGCGACAGCAAGCTAGAACCGCGGGCGAAGCCGTGCTTGTTCCTCGGCTACGAGAGTGCGCAAAAGGCGTATCGGCTCTGGGACCCGCTCACGCAAGAAATCATCCGCAGCCGTGATGTCGAGTTCGACGAGCAGCAGAGCTTCAGCAGCAGCAGCAACGACATGAGCATCGGGAACACTCCAAAACAGGGGGAGTGGTTCCAGCTCCTTGACTACGAGGAGGAGCCGGCAGACGCGGAGGTCGATGATGCGGCGTCGGAGCGCGGCGGTGCAGCAAGGGCAGCAGCCGACGCGGAGGACTCCGACGACGATGCAGCTGGGCTGGAGATCCGGCGGAATGATCCGTCGAAGGAGGCACCGCGGGTGCCGAAGCGCGCACTCCCGGCGGAGTTCGCGTCGGGCGTCGGAGAAAAATACTCCGGACGCGCCGCCCGTCCGGTTGATGGTTCACCGGAGCGGGAAGGATCCTCGGGGAGCCGTCCGGTTGATGATTCACCGGAGCGGGCTGACTCGGAAGGATCGCAGCAGAGCGACGAGACGCTGCCAAGACTGCCGCGCCGCAGCGGGAGGCAGCGGAGAGCGAGGAAGCGTTTCGACGCAGGCACCGGTCGATGGATCGGCATGACGCGGTGCATGCTGGCTGCATCAACGGAACTGACAACCGTGCAAGAGGCGCTTGCGCGGCCCGAGGGGAAGCAGTGGGATGCCGCCATCAAGTCGGAGTTGGCATCCATTGCTGAAAACGACACGTGGCAGCTGGTTGACAGGCCGAAAGACGCCAAGGTCATCGGCTCCAAGTGGGTCTTCAAGACCAAGTTCACAAAGGAAGGTGTGGTTGACAAGTACAAGGCGCGGCTCGTGGCGAAGGGGTACGCACAGCGTAAGGGCGAGCACTACAATGAGACGTTCGCCCCCGTCGCCATGTTCACGAGCATCCGGGCGATCCTTGCGGTGGCAGCCACGAAGGACATGGAGCTCCACCAAATGGACGTAAAGACGGCCTTCCTCAACGGCATCATCGACAAACAAATCTACATGGAGGTGCCGGAGGGGGTGGAGGCGCCGGAGGGCAAGGTGTGCAAGCTACGGAAGTCCTTATACGGGCTAAAACAATCGCCCCGATGCTGGTACCAACAGATGGACAGCTTCATGGCACAGATCGGCTTCAAGCGCTGTGAGGCAGATCAGAGCGTGTACGTGCAGCGCAGCAACAAGCTCCATCAGATTGTCGCACTCTACGTGGACGATCTGATCTTGTGCTCCTCAGACCTGCCGAGCCTACAGCAGCTGAAAGAGCAGCTGAGCAGCAGGTTCCAGATGTCAGACATGGGGGAGCTGGAATTCTACCTTGGGGTGAGCATTACGCGGAACCGGAGGGCGCGCACGCTTGAGCTGGGACAGGCCAAATATGTGGCCGAGGTGCTGAAGCAGTACGGCATGGAGGACTGCAAACCTGTGTGCAGTCCTGTCTCCACGACCTGTGAACTGAGTGCGGCAATGGCGCCGCAAACAAAAGAAGAGCGGGAGGATATGGCACGGGTGCCCTACCAATCGGCGGTGGGCAGCCTCATGTACGCCATGGTGGCAACTCGACCGGACCTGGCCTACGCGGTGGGCCAACTGAGCA
>SZWC01041685.1:2500-10900 GCA_023375785.1 Penium margaritaceum
CCCCCTTTAGGCTGGAGGGTCCGCGCGACAACCATGTTGGGCGTCCCCAACCTCCTATGGTCGCTGTCCATGAATGCTGCCCTGTTGGAATGCTGTTCAGTTTTCCCACATTCAGGTGGTACCTCCTGCCACGCGTGGATTAGTGCGAGCTGCAAGCTTGCTCCAGTACTTGTTGACCACCCCTGTGGGCAACCGAGATTCGGGCTCCCATGAATTATGTTCAGGTCCACAACCGGCCCAATGAACAAGGTACTCCCTGACAACGCGCGACTGAAGAGTATGCTCTCCGTGCTGAAGTAGGCAAAGGACCTTGTATTAGCCGTCGGCAGCCAGGACTGCATACGGTGGCTGAACGGTTCCTTCTGCCGTGTACGGAGCCAGAAGGCACACATGAAACACGTCATGTATCTTCATACTCGGCGAAAGTAGCAATCGGTATGCTACTGGCCCGATGCGTGCCACAATGGGAAACGGCCCAATCCATTTTGGTAGACGTTTGTTTGGCGTTGGAACTTCAACCGAAGGTTTTTAGTGCTGAGCAGCACTTTTTCACCGATGTCAAACGAAATCTCCCGGCGACCTTTGTCGGCATATGCCTTTTGTCGCTGCCGAGCTCCTTGAAGGTCAGCTCTCGCCTCCTGTAACAAGGAGTCCATGCGCTCGGCAAAGGCTTGAGCGCAAGGAACCTGCCCTCATGTACTCCCACTCTTCACCAATGAAGAGGGTACAACGAAATGCCGACCATTGTTCAACACAAATGGTGTGAGTTGTGTTGACTCGTTCACCGAGTTGTTCACCGCAAACTCTTCCGGTGCTAGGAATTTGTCCTAATCATGCATAGCAAGATCCACGTACATGCAGAGCATCTGCTCCTGAGTGCGATTCATGCGCTCTGTTTGTCTGTCAGTTTGAGGATGAAGTGCTGTCCACATTTGCAACTCACTGCCGAGGTACTCATGCATCTTTTGCCGGAACGTAGTAGCAAATTTTCGATCTCGATTGGAGATGATGCGCAACAGCAAGTCGTGGTACTTTACGACACCCTCAAAGAAGAGACGAGTGGTCTCCTCTGCATTCACGTTAGTGGTTGTAGGAATGAAGTGTGTCATCTTCGTCAAAAGATCCACAACCACTAGTATTGCATTATGGCCACGGGCCGTGTCCGGAAGACCAGTAATGAAGTCCATGCTGACGCACTCCCATAGAGTCCTAGGAATGGGAAGCTGCTGGAGGAGTCCGGCAGGCTTCTTGTTACTAGCTTTATTCCAAAGACATGGGTTGCATGTCATGCAATACTTACGAACATCAACACTCCACCCTGGCCACCAATAGTGGTTCGTGAGTGCCTGTCTGGTCTTTTGGGGTCCCACATGACCTGCGACCAGCGGGTCCTGGAACTGGGAGATAACCTTTGCTCGAAGGTCTCCCGAGTTTGGCACAACAACTTATTCTCCGTGCCAGAAGATTCCTGCGGCCTCCACCAAGCCGTACTTGTCCAGATTTTAAGTGTCTTGAAACCAAGAATCCACACAGTATCCCATCCGGATCCTGTTTACAAAACCGTTGTAATGGATAATCTCTCGTGGTGGTTGCCGCAGAGGTGCAGGGGGATCTGGTGGTTGTACTATTGCTGTTGCAATGGCCATGAAACACCCACTGACCTCGGTGGTTGCTTTTATTTCCACAGGCTGTCGGCTTAGTGGATCGGCCACATTGATGCGTCCTGGCCGATATTCCCATGTGAACGAGAATCGACTCAGGTATTCNCTCCACCAAGCCGTACTTGTCCAGATTTTAAGTGTCTTGAAACCAAGAATCCACACAGTATCCCATCCGGATCCTGTTTACAAAACCGTTGTAATGGATAATCTCTCGTGGTGGTTGCCGCAGAGGTGCAGGGGGATCTGGTGGTTGTACGGATGTTGTTGCAATGGCCATGAAACACCCACTGCCCTCAGTGGTTGCTGTAATTTCCACAGGCTGTCGGCTTAGTGGATCGGCCACATTGATGCGTCCTGGCCGATATTCCCATGTGAACGAGAATCGACTCAGGTATTCGCTCCAACGCGCCTGTCGTCTTGACAGGTTCGGTTGCGTTTGGAAAAACACCAATGGATTATGGTCGGTCACAACCGTCACACCCCCTTCAGCACCCTCGGGGTAGCAACGCCACATCTTGAAAACGTGGACTAGCGCAAGGAGTTCTTGATCCCCAGTCGTGTACTGCATTTCCGCGGGTATGAGCTTCCGGCTCTCATATGCCACTGGGTGACCGTTCTGCATGAGGACGGCTCCAAGTCCAACTACCGACGCATGACATCGAACGTGCCACTGTTGCGATGGATCCGGAAGAGCTAGGAAGGGCGCCGTGGAGAGAAGCTCTTTGACTTTGAGAAAAGCGTTCTCACAATCAGATGTCCATTCCCAACGCACGTCTTTTTGCGTGAGCCTGGTTAGAGGTGCTACCAGGGTCGAATACCCTTGCATGAACCGACAAAAGTAGTTTGCTAGGCCGAGGAAAGACCAAATCTGCCCAACATTTTCGGGGCGTGGCCAGTCCACAACGGCTTGGACTTTTTGTGGGTCGACGCGGATGCCGTCCTTGCCGATGATGTGTCTAAGGTACTCGAGCTCATCTTGTGCAAACTTGCACTTGCTCACTTTCGCATAGAACTTCTGTTCCCGAAGGATTGCGAGAACTTTGCGCGGATACTCTATGTGTTCTTCCATTGATTTTGAGAAGACCAGGATATCATCCAAGTAAACCAAGAGAAACTGTCCCAGTTGCTTGGCAAACGTTCAGTTCATTTCTCCTTGGAATGTTGCCGGGGCATTTGTAAGCCCGAAGCATAACACTCGGAACTGATAGTGTCCCATGTGCGTTTGAAACGCAATTTTGGGCACATCATCTTCCGTGATGCGGATTTGATGGTACCCTTGAGACAAATCCAAGGACAAAAACACTTTTGCGCCTTGGAGTTGGTCAAAAAGGTCCTCAATCCGCGGTAAGGGGAACCGATTTTTCACCATCAGCTTGTTTAACGCCCGGTAATCCACGCACATGCGTAAACCATCGTCCCTTTTGTTCACAAAAAGGATCGGTGCACCGTACGGCGTGCTACTTGGCTCCATCCATCCTTTTGCTAGGTACTCTTTGATTTGGCGTTCCGCCTCTCGCCTTTCTGCTGGACTAAGGCGATACATGGGTCTGAACGGAGGAGTCGCCTCCGGTTGCAGCGGAATCGTGTGGCCCATGTGTCTTTCTGGTGGAAGCCCTGCCGGTGGGTCTTGGAATACATCCGAGAGCTCCGCCAATAGAGATCTAATCTCTTGTGGCGTGTCTTCCGTCACGCCGTCCTCCACTTTCTGTAGCTGAGCTAAGAAGTATCAAAAACCTTGTCGAATACGTCTCTTGACCTGCATTGCAGACAAGGTGGCATGGACTTTGAGTCGGGTCGGTGATTATTTTGTACTCGGAATCAACGTAAAGCAGCGTTGTCCTTTTTGAAGGATCAAACGCTTTGATTCAATGGACATTAGAGCCTTGCTTTCACGGAGCCAGGGATGGCCTAGCACCATGTCAAATGGGTGAAGAAGGTTGAGTACCTTCAACGTGACACTCTGTGTGTACCCTTGAATACAATTTTTTGCTTTACAAGTACCGATCACGGGTACCGTACGGTTGTCACCGACAACTGTGCCATTCGATGGCTCGTATTTCAGGCCAACCCGACGGGTAAAGCCAAGGCTGACAAATGAATCGTCCCCTCCAGTGTCAGCAAGTACGTTCGCGGGAGCACCAGCTACGTGTCCCTTGAACTGCATCATCATACTGCCTCCACTCTTCCTAGTGAACAGACTCAACGACGGTAAGGCGAGCTTGTGATAAACATGGAATCTGTACGACGGGCGTCGTAACTCCCATGATTCACCCACTCGAGTCCACATCTTATGGACACGTGTGAATTCGGCTAGCACCTTCCAGTGTTTAAGTTTCACTGGGTCAAAATCGTCGACTAAAGGTACTGCGAATGTGATTGAACTCATCGCTTTGAGGGCGTTGGCTTCAATCACTGTGTTACACAACTCTTGCACAGTGGTTGGTGTCGCCACCACTAAGCAGGTTCGGTCATGCATCTCGTATGGTGATGCAAGATTTAGTGGGCAATGTCGGTCAGAAAGTGCCGAATGAGGTTCAATGAGAGGGGAGAAAACAACAGAGATATTTGAACTCGTCAAAAACTCAAATTGTTTAACATCCTCGTCTGAAAACATGAACTCACACTCGTTATCTAGTCTTACCCCTGAGTGGTCCCCACTGACGTCACTCAGGGGTGGGGAAAACCAGCCCCACGGCCCTGCCCGTTACCACGGCCAGGCCCATGTCCGCGATCGCAACCCTGTCCACGGCCTTGTCCGCGGCCTCCTCCTGCACCATCCCCACGAGGTGTTGCTGCTGTAGCTAGCGCTGCGGCCTCTTGTCCAACAGCAGCCTCAGGGCACTGAGTCCTAAAGTGGCCCGACTGCATGCAGTTGTGGCAGAGCCCTTCGCAAAAGGTTGCATTACGACGCTCACGCCCCGCCTGCAGCTCGTCATTCTCGCGGCTGTGCTTGTTGTTGGGACCCTTGTGTCCACCAGCATTCTTGGCTGGAGGGTTTGTCGGCTGCTTGCCCTTGGCCCCGCCTCGCTGTCCGGCTGACCCACCAGCCCTTGCAGCGTCCACGCGCACGTCGCGATCCTGCTGTGCACGCGTGTTCGGCCGTGCATCAGAGTAGTGCTTCGGGTTCGCCGAGTACACTTCGCTCATGTAGTCGCGCAACGCCCTCCAGCTTGTCCAAGCTTGGCCAATGGCTTTCGTGGTGGTCTTGTCCTTCAACTTCTTGCTGGCGAGACCATCACGCAAGTACTTCAGCAGCATGCACTCTGGGTACTTGAACGTCTGAGTGCCATCGCCCTCGGTGAAGCTTTTGGCTTTCTCCACGAGTGCGGTGACCACGCTCAAGTAGGATTCGAGTGAGTTGCCCAGCTGCCTGAAGTCCTTGATCTTGTGGAAGGCGTGCTGCGCCACCTCACGTTGGGTGCACTTCTTGCACATAATCGCGTAGAAGGCCTCCCACGGCATGGGTTGCCACTCGAGGTGCAGTTACTACGCAGTCCACTCCTTGATCACGTACTTGAAGAGTTTGTCTTCAAGTCGCGTCGTGGCAAGGTCGCCCCACTGACTGAGTGGCGCCTTGTGGACATGTAGGACGTGCTCCATGCGGTTCAACCAGTCGGTCAGCTTCACGCCCTTCCGAAAGATCTCCACACTGTGGAGGAAGGAAGTGTTCATGACCGACCCCAAAGTCGTCGAGGTAGGCAAGTCGTCTCTGCTGCAGGCAGTGGCCTCCACAGCTGCGGCACGCTGCAATTGCTGCTGCATCCGCACCTCGGTCACGCTCTGCAATGCCCGGTCGAGGTTGCTGCATCGGTGGCTTGCCTCATGGGCGGCGAGGCGCCGCAGCTGGCGATCATGATCAAGGTTCGTGATGCTCTGTCCAACGTGGGCCAGCATGTTGGCAAACATGAACTTCAGCTCTGATGTCGTCAGAGCATCGGCCATAGCCTCCAGGGCCTCACGTTGTCCGTGCACCCTTACCCACTGCAAGAGGGTACGGTTCACGTACACGCCTCCAAGGAGCCCCACCTTTTCGAGGAGACTGTCATCAGCAACGATGCTTGAGTGGGCGCTGCCTTGCCCCATTACGGCCGCATCGTAGGATGGAGGGTCCGCCCCCATTCCTCCGAGTGGTGCCGTATCTCCACCACCGGTAGTGATCTTGAGTCGGCCTGCGGCCTCGGCAGCAAACTCCGCGAGCCTACGACGGTCATCACGAATTGCCTTCGCGGCAACGTCGTCCGGCTCGTTCCCGCGGGAACTTCCTGTGTGGCTACTTTCAACGCCCTTGCTGCTTTCGGCAGTCTCGCTGCTGTTGGCAGCTTCAAGCGATGCAGCGAGTGTCTTGCCCTTCTCGAGCAATCGGCTCGAGTTCGTCGCACGACGATGGCGATGGTCGCGACCCTCGTGGCCTTCGCCATTGTCGATGTCGTGCTCTTCGTCGGGGTCCTCCTCCGGAAGATCCTCCTTCATCGCGTCGTCCATTGCATGGGGGTCGCCCATATGCGCGTCGACGTGCTCGTCGAGCACCTATGCGGCCCTCGCATGCTTCTTGGTGTCGCCGAGGTTGGCGTCGGTTGCCTTAGGCGGTAGGGTTGCCCTTGGCGGTACTGTTGCCTTTGGGTTGGCAACCGTGCTCGCGGCGACGGCTCCCAAAACTTGGAGTCTGCTGAGAGCTCTTGGTGACGCCGTCACCACCTTGCCCTTGTTGGTCGTAGACGGTCCGGCACTTGCCATCCCGTTGCTCGTGCAACTAGCACGTGAAGGTTGTTGTGAGGATCACCCCACAACAAGGAGGAATCGCCTCCTAAGGCGTTGCTCTCACGATCGGTGAGGCAATTTCAATTTGTATTTCTATTTTCCTAGGCCGCCACGTCGGCACAAGGTCGTGGGTTTAGAAGCTAGTCCTCCTAGGCCGTGACTCACGGCACTTGGTAGCAACTAGGATCTAGGAAAACAGAAAATCAAAATACAAGGAAGTAACAAGAATTGTGAGTAGCGCTCACAAAACTAAGACAAAGAGCAAGAAGATAAGCAAGTACAAGGTCTAGAACAAAACACTACTTNCTTGCCATCCCGTCGCTCGTGCAACTAGCACGTGAAGGTTGTTGTGAGGATCACCCCACAACAAGGAGGAATCGCCTCCTAAGGCGTTGCTCTCACGATCGGTGAGGCAATTTCAATTTGTATTTCTATTTTCCTAGGCCGCCACGTCGGCACAAGGTCGTGGGTTTAGAAGCTAGTCCTCCTAGGCCGTGACTCACGGCACTTGGTAGCAACTAGGATCTAGGAAAACAGAAAATCAAAATACAAGGAAGTAACAAGAATTGTGAGTAGCGCTCACAAAACTAAGACAAAGAGCAAGAAGATAAGCAAGTACAAGGTCTAGAACAAAACACTACTTTTCTTATTGTCTTGTTGTCTTCTTGTCTTCCTTGGCCTTCTCTTGAGTCTTCTTTGCGCGTCTTGCGCCACTTGGCGGCGTCCTCCTTGAGCCGGCGGCGTTGGGGGAGCCGCCAAAAGTCCCCAAGTTGTCACCCTCCTTCTTTTTAGGGTGCTCTCAGGTCATGAGAGTCCCTAATCTTGGGGAGGGACGCTGTCATATTTTCTGGATGAAGGAGGTTCGAAGGAGCCTTGAAAATGAGAACGATTTTGTGGTTTTAGAGGTGGGAACTCCCCAACCTGCCCCACAAAAATCCTCCAAGCCCCTTGGAAGTGTGAAGAAGCTGAAAGGAAGTGGGTGAAACGAGTAGGATTTTTTTCCAGCTCTGCAACCCACTTTACGGCGCTTCAATCCGTGAAGTATTGATGCCGTAGTCCCTTCTGGCGTTTCTGCTGCTGCTTGCAGCTGCCGGCGGCATTTTATCTATGTCGTAGCAGCCGTTTCCGTCGAACCCTCGGTCGCGAGGGTCGTCTTGCTTTGAGAACCACTGTAACGGGCTGAGTCTCCAGCTCCTGCTCTGAAGTCATTGTCGGAGTTCGCAGAATGGAGTTATCAGTCCGCGTCAAGGGTTTACCCCCTTCGCAAGACTGAGGGGCAATCGTCATCAACGACCCAGAGCAGGGAGACTTGAATACTTCGAGTCTCCGGAGGCCAATTTCTGTTTTTAACCAAACCCCTGGTTTTGGGACCCAAACCAAGGGTTTTTACCTCGAACTCGTGCGTTTGCACGAGTTATTTTGTTCGTTTTATGTCAAATTTTATCGTAAACGATTTTCAATTCATGTTTTGTCGTTCTGGCGCGAAATCGTTGCGTGCGAAGCACGTTGGCGATTTCGCGCCAGCGAATTTCACCTCAGCCTCGCTCCCCCTACCCCTTGTCCTCTCTTGCTTGTTTGCGAGGAGGGCAAGGGGGGGCGAGGGGACGAGGCAATGAAGCCTTGCCCTCGAGGCCGTCGTGGCCTCTCAGCCGCCGATCGGGATGAGGCCGCGATCGGCGGTAGGTGGCTGGCTGGCCGGTGGCCGGCCGGTCACTTGGCCGGCCGCCAGCCGTCCAGCCGGCCGGCAGCAAGCTGGCCGGCGGCCAGCAGCCCTCGCTGATGCAAGGGGTGGTGCGCAACCATTCCTCGCTTCAGCGAGGAGGGAGGGCTGAACCGGCCCTCCCGCTACATATGCATATACATATACATATAAACATACATATTCATATACATATACATATACATATACATATACATATACATATACATATACATATACATATACATATACATATACATATACATATACATATACATATAC
>SZWC01041692.1:0-10895 GCA_023375785.1 Penium margaritaceum
GTTTTTCTGCAGACGCTAGAGTTTTCTCGGTGGACTGGCTCTTGAGCCCGATTTGCATGTTTTGTATTTCCTGTCCACCGATCGGTGCCGGACTTGTGTGTGTGACCAGTCGTAGCGTCCGGCTTGAAATTCTGCATCTCTAGGTTCAGACAGCGTAGCGTTCTGATTTGTCTGCGCAGAGTTACGGCCAAAATAGTGTTTTTGGGCCGGTTTTAGGACAGAACTTGCACTGCCGCGTGCGACACCTGTCGTGCGCCGCAGCAGGTATTTATACTGTGGACTTGTCATTTGTTATCTCTCTCTGCAATTCTATTCAGTTTTGAGTTTCCTGACACTCTGTTCGTGTCCCAACCCAGACCCTTGCAGTTTTGTTTTTAACTTGTGACTGTTGTCACACGCTGACCTAGCGCTGACGCCTAGTGTCGCGGCAAGTGGTTAGGAAGGTTCTAGGAAACTTTTCGTGGTATCAGAGCAAACGAGCCACAGCTCGTTGTGCTGTGCAGCAGAGATGCAGCAGCAGAAGCAACAGTGAGTGGCAGCAGCGGCAGCCACCCATAGCAGCAGTAGCAGATCCTGGAGGGACCCACCGCGACTACGTTGCAGCGGAGCGGTGGAGGTAGCACAGACAACGGCGGCAGCTGCAAGCAACAGCGGCCGTAGCAGCAACGAGCGGCGGAAAGCACTTGCGGCGGTAGCGGCTACGGGTAGCACCCATTGCAGCAGCAGCACCGGGTGGCAGTAGCAGCCGTGTCTGGCCACCGGTTTGTACACCAAAAAAAAAAAAAGCAAGGAAGAAGCAGCTCGCAACAGCAGCTTGCGGCAGCGGGTGCGAGCAGTGGCAGCGCTGTGGCACACAACAGCCGTAGCAGCAGCATCAGCAGGCAGCAACTGCAGCAAGAGCAGCAGGCAGCAACCGCTTAAGCAGTCGCAGCAGCGGCGGTGGGCAGCAGCCGCAGCAGCGGCGGCGGCAGCACACACCTGCAGCACCAGCGGCGGCGGGCAGCAGCCATAGCAGCAGCGGCAGCGGCGGCAAGCAGCTGCAGCAGCTGCTGTAGTAGCATACGCAGCAGCAGCAGCAGCAGCAGCAGGCAACAGCCGCAGCAGCAGCAAGCAGCAGCTGCAGCAGCAGCCGCAGCAACAGCAGCAGCAGGCAGTAGCTGCAGCAGCTGCAACAGCAGTAGCAACAGAAGCAGCAGCAGTTGTTGCAGCAACCGCAGCAGCAGTTGCTGCAGCAGCTGCTGTCGTCGGGCCTGAGGGGGCCCGACGCGAGGGACCCGTCTGGGGGGGGTCTCCTCGGTTGGGCCTGTCGTGCCGACGGGGGCGCGACAGAGCGCCGGCCGAGCGCCGGCGCACGAGCCGGCGCGTGCCGGCCAAACGCCGGCCTCCCGCCGGCCGAGAGGGACAGGGGAGGCCGGCGGGAGGCCTCCGGCCGGCTGCACGCGAGGGGGGAGCGATCCTCCCCCTCCTCTGAGCTCGCCGCGAGGGTCGAGCCAGACCGGGAAAAAAAAAGGAGGGTGGGGGTCCTTGATTGGGGCACCCCAGAAGGGGCACCCGAGGAGGTGGCCCCAACAAAAAAAAACAAAAAAGGGGGTAAAGAGAGAGAAAAAAGGGGGGGGGGTCCCCTTTACTCTGTCTTTAAGTTTTTTTGTTTTCACCTTTTAAGTGTGGCCCAAGGCCACCACCGTCGGCTGACGATGGAACCCGTAGTAGCAGCAACCGTTGCGAGATTTGCAACGGTAGCAGTAGCAGTGAAGGTGGCTTGAGGCCACAGCCGTCGGCTGACGACGGCACCCGGTGCAGCATTAGCACCGAAGGCGACTTGAGTTTGTACACTTGAGTCGCACAGCAGCGCACCACTAGCGCGGTGGTGACCGTCCTCTTGACGGCGTCGCAACACATCTGAGAGATTGTGCTTCGATCGCTCACCTCCCCTTGTGGTCTTGTGCCAGCGTGAGCAAGTGTTGTATGCACTCACCCACGCCGAGCTCCTGAGATGAGCACACTTGCGTGGACATGGGCGCAGCCGGCGCCGTGGCTTGCACCGAGACCACAAACGTGGCAGACACCGCACGCACCCTGGCAGTTGCAGCCATGGCACACACCTCATATGTCCAGTGGCTTTGCCTGCTACTACTGTGGCAACCGGCACCATGGCTGGCGCCAGTGTCGCCACCGCCCTGCCGGGTGGCGGCCGAACTGGATGCGATCTTGTCTCCCTTCTCCTCCATCTGATCTCGGGACGCTATCGGTCGATACCGTAGCGCCCCTCTGCAGAGCTGTGGTAGTGTTGTACGTCGAGCTCCAGGGTCTAAAGCGCATGGTGCAACAACTGACAGATCATGTGGTCTCTGAGCGGGTTGTTACCGCCATGCCATTGCAGACTCCATCCTCTTCCTCGTCATCCTCACCTCCGTCAGTGTCATCACCTGACGATGCCACGCCCCCCGACCTTAGCTCTACATCTAACACCCTACGCTCTGTGCTGGAGGCAGTTGGAGTCATTCCGACCAGTGACCCCTCCACTTCTGGGGTAGTCTCTTTGGCTCGCCATCGTCGTTCTCGGACTCGGCACGCGAGGCGACGGATAGCAAGTTTGGCGAGACGTGTGCAACAGGCAATAGCAGACGTAGCAGCGGCAGACGTCACCACGGAGCTGACTCCTTCCTCCCCAGTTGCAAAGTTGGTGCGACACCCCTTCACAGCTTCTACCGGTGTGTCGGTCGAGGGGGGGATGGAGTGTTCGCCGACGCCCACCGGCGAGTGCATGAGGGATGCGATAGACGATGCTTCACGACAGGGCGCTCTCAGCGAGGACGAGCCATCTGACGAGTGGTCCGACGTAGATTCGGAGACTACAGTTGACGCAGCAGAGACCACAAAGGCACGTGGGGCAGTACCAGTGGATGAGGCAGTAGTAGCAGTAGCGGTGTCAGCCGGCACATGTGGAGCAGACGTCCATTCTGCTACATTGGTGACCAGTGGAGTGTCGCCAGATGTCCAGGCAGTGGGTGTGTCGGCCGCCATCGACGTCGTGACAGTATCAGCAGTTGCAGTCAGTGCTACTGACGGGACGTTGGCAGTAGACGCGGCTCTGTAAGGAGTCTCAGGTGACGAGATCCCCTCGTCTCTTGTCCACGGGTTGGTCTGCCGAGTCCCCACAGCTCCTGCCGAGGTGCTAGTCGTGGGGGGGGTGGTGTGTCCGCTGACGACCGCGGCGGAGCTCGGCATTGGTGATGCGACTGCTCTACAGCGCAGGATGATCGAGGCGGATCGCTGTGACGGAGATTCTTCGTCAGAGGAGGATTGGTCCGATGCTGAGTCAGAGTCGAGGATGGAGTTGGTGATCGTTGATGTTTTGGCGGATGACGTGACGACGGCCGATGCCGGAGCCGAGCCCGACGATGCGCACGCTCCTGCATTAGCTGGTGTGGAGACAGCTGCCATGGTGCCAAGAGCAGCAGCAGGAGGAGCAGGTGATACAGATGCTGATGCTCGGCCCACAGCAGACACCCAGGTGGTTTTGGCAAATAGAGCTGGGCAGCAAGAGGAGGTGATTGACTGCCAGGACGAGGTAGACCTCCTCGATGAGGACCAGTCGTCCGTCGTGGAGCGGTCGGACGCAGGGTCGGAGGCAGACATAGAGACCCAGTGCGCTGCCGTTCTTGCAGTAGCCGCGGCTAGAGCATGCGATAGCCTCTCGGTGAGAGCAGATGTCCGCGTGTGCGACATGGAGGATGCAGAGCGAGCTGCAGACATCCGACACCCCGCTACCCTGACCGGTGTCGTTGACACCACGGCGGTTTCAGCCGATGACATAGCTACGCTCGTCCGAGCTACAATTCCTATACCCGAGCGCCTACGCTCTACGGTCGACGAGCATGATGTAGTGGTGGCTCGAGCAGAGGCGCACGTGCACAGTCTCATGGCCAAGCTACGGGAGGCCAGCAGCCGTTGGTACACTACAGATGCTTCTACACGAGAGGTTGCTGAGATGTGCATGGAGGATGTGCACACCCGTCTCGAGGCTGCGGAGTGGTCCCTACAGGATGCACGTTGGCGACGGGCGGACGCACAGCAGCAGGTGGACGATTGGTTGTGCACCAGGGGCTCGGCGTTTCTGCAGGGTGTATGGGTTTCCAATGACAGCGACGATGTTGCAGCGGCAGATACACCGACGGATGACGACGTCTGGCCACCTGACACCCGAGTGTCGAGTGTGTCAGCAGCAGCCAGTGACTCCGCAGCACCGCCCCCTTTTGGTGCAGCTGCTACGGATGCAGACGCGCTCAGTGGTGACGACCTCCTACCAGCAACTGGTGATCAGGCAGCAGCTGAGTCGCCTATTGGCGTGGAGAGCTTCCTACGCGACGAGGAGACGAGGATGCAGGAGGCAGTGACTCGCGCCGACGTGCACATGATGGAGGTCCACCATCAGATTCATTCCGCGACTGACCGCCTGCACGCCGTAGATGCAGCTAGCCGGCAGGCTGCCGCAGCTGAGCTCGACGAACTGCACACGCGTCTCGACGCAGCGCAGTCCGTGTGGCAGCATGCAGCACAGCAGCTGGCATGCATACGGGAGGCGATACAGTTGGAGGAGGCCCTCAGCGCTGCACCAGTCACATCAGCAGATGACAACAGTAGTGACGACTACACCAGCGATGACAGCGACGACGCCGCTCCGGGGTGAGGCTCTGTGCAGACACATGCCACCAGCATCGTCGTCATCCTTGCTATTGCTGTGCAGGGGTATGTGGCCATGGGGGAGCCACGCTCCCTCCTTACGGATTGTGTTGGGAGCAGCCATCAGCTTTGCTCGTACTGTCAGCCTCTGCAGCCCAGGGGGAGTGTTGGTGTGTGGACTTTGGTCTGACATCTTTTTGAGGACAGCGAGGTTACTTAGGGTGCAGCACGATGCTATGGTCCAGGTTATGCTGGTCGAGACCCTCGCACCTGGTGAGTTTCACCGGTGTGATGTGGAGACCCATTGCCTCTATGTGTTATGTATGATCCATGCTAGGTTATGGTGGTCGAGACCCACGTACCTGTTGAGTTCTACCGGTGTGACGTGGAGACCCATTGCATACATGTATTATGTATGATCCATGCATGATGTGGTCGAGACCCGGGCACCCGGAGACACTTTTCCGGGGTCATGAGGAGACCTGTTTCTCTGTCTCTCTTGCTTGATGTTTGACACGTAGGTGTGTGAATCACTTCGTGCATGGTCGAGACCCGGGCATTTGGTGGGATGCACCATTGTCACGAGGAGACCCTGTGCTGTGGTATGCTTGATCAGTGCTCGCGATGATTGGTTCCCTGAGCCATCATCTCTTGCCTTCGCTCAGACATCATTATGTTGACAGTTGTGTCAGCCAGGAGGAGTGTTGGTGTGTGTGGCTTCCACCTGTAACGAGCGACGGCAAGGAGAGCAACGCTACAGGAGAGCACGACGACACTATCCTTGATGCGGACGCAGCTGGCACCGGAGCACCGACGAGTGGTGGCTCCATCCACCAGCAGCTGCCAGAGAGCTGCCACGACGCCCTGGGTGCTTGTCGGGGTGCTTTGCGGTTTTTCTGCAGACGCTAGAGTTTTCTCGGTGGACTGGCTCTTGAGCCCGATTTGCATGTTTTGTGTTTCCTGTCCACCGATCGGTGCAAGACTTGTATGTGTGACCAGTCGTAGCGTCCGGCTTGAGATTCTGCATCTCTAGGTTCAGACGGCGTAGCGTTCTGATTTGTCTGCGCAGAGTTACGGCCAAAACAGTGCTTTTGGGCCGGTTTTAGGACAGACCTTGCACTGCCGCGTGCAACACCTGTCGTGCGCCGCAGCAGGTATTTATACTGTGGACTTGTCATTTGTTATCTCTCTCTGCAATTATATTCAGTTTTGAGTTTCCTGACACTCTGTTCGTGTCCCAACTCAGACCTTTGCAGTTTTGTTTTTAACTTGTGACTGTTGTCACACGCTGACCTAGCGCTGACGCCTAGTGTCGCGGCAAGTGGTTAGGAAGGTTCTAGGAAACTTTGCACCGGTTTTGGGGAGGTGTGTGCATCCGTCCATTTTGACATCGACTACGATAGTGAGCACCAAGGATAGAGCACGAGCACCTAGTGTTGCATCAGTTGTAGCAGGTCCATTAGAAGCGACAACATCAACCTCATCCAAACTAGCTTCATCCACGCTTTGCGCATCATCTACATTTTCAGCTACATCAGCTGTGATAGTTGCACCAGATGTAGCAGCTACTCCATCTGTTCCTTCAGCAACATCGGTGGTATCAACATCATCCACAGCATCCACAGCTTCATCTACACCGCCAGCATTGGTTTCATATGCAGCAAATGCTTTGGTTATAGCACTAGCTGCATTAGCTCTAGCAGTTGCACCAGCTGTACCAGCTATTCCATTTGTTGCTTCAGCACCATCGGCAGCATTAGCATCATCTGTAGCAGCCATAGCTTCATCCGCACCGTCAACATCGGTCTCATCTATAGCACCTGCTTTGTTTACAACACCAGCTGCATCGGTTATGGCAGTTGCACCAGCTACAGCAGTTGCTCTAGCTTTCAACAACATCGGCAGCATCAGCATCATCTGTAACATGCACAACTTTAGCTACACCGTCATTCAAGCTCCCAGCTTCATCTTCTCTGTCAGCTCCGTGTGCTAAATCGACTCCACTACGGCACCGCCTGTGACAGCTTCAGCTACTACATCCATAGTGTCGACAACATCAATTGCATTAGGTACCTCTGTAGTGCCTTCATCTTCTACATCGGCTATGTTTGCTACATTGGCTACACTGACCACATCATCTCCATCAGGTGCACCAGTTTCACAACTAGTGTCAACGTCTTCATCCTGATCCCGTGCATGGATAATGTTATTATCTTCAGGATCATCAGTTACACCACATATGTCACATGCGTCTACATCACTTGCTCCATCTCCAACATCATCATCTTCAGCAGCATCAGTTGCATCAACAACATCACCTACATATTCTGGAGCATCACCATCACGAGCGTTGGCTGCATCAGCTGCATCTATATTGACATCATCGACACCATATACAACCTCAGCTACATCGGCCACATTAGCACTATCAGCTCCAAGTCAACCTTGTTTGAGATGCCGAGCTGAGAAGGATGAGATCTGCTCCCTCATCAGTGAGCAAGAGACCTATGTCACCACTGTCCGCAAGGCATTATCTAACGATACCTCCACACCACAGGTTGTACCTGAGTACCTCTTCACTGGGGACATGGAGAGGAGTGTGTGCATGTGGCTGAGACCCGGACGCCCAGTTACATGTTTTGGCGTGTCAAGAGGCCTAAAACTCGCCTAGCTTGGCTAGTCAGTGATGCTAGTGTGATGTCACCATAGGGTCTGGATACGTTTTGTGTACATGGGATATTTTCTTGACCGTCAAGACCTGGGCACATTAATGTCCGTTTCACTGCCTCGTAAGATTTGGAGTATGTGGTTTCATGTTCTGTGACATGTGCATTCCCCCTCCGTGCCGTTTGGTGCGACGGGGATGAGAGGGTTTGGTAAACTAGCGGCCAGTCCCCAGTACATAAGGTCTTCGTAGGGCTCATTCTCTCCTTGATTCTTGAGTCATGCGTTCCAGATCTTGGCACTGCAAAATCAAATCTTGGCAGTGCAGTTCTCCCGCTCACCACCAGAGCTCGTGTCTCACCGAGCACGGACCTATATGCCCTATAACAATTTCAGCTAGCTTTACCCACCAACAGCTGCCACATCGTCCCAGACGCTTGCTGGGGTGCTTTGCAACTTTCCTACAGTCTCTGAAGTTTTCTTGGTGGAATGGCTCTTGAGCCCGATTTGCATGTTTTGCATGTCACCAGTTTGTAGCGTCTAGCTCGAGATTATATATCTTTAGGATCAGCCAGTGTAACGATCGAGTGACTTTGCAGAGAGTCTTTTGAGGTTTTGGGTCGATTCTATGACATCTTGACGCTGATACGTGCTTTACTAGTCGTGCACCGCGGCAAGTGTTAATGCTCCGTGCTTCGCAGCTGTCACCTCCCTACATTGTTAGGCTGTTGGAACTTATGCGACTCTGTGCGTCTTCCTAGCCTAACCCCTTGTTGTTTCTTGCACGTGCTTGCTTGCTAGTGCGCCAACTGACTGCACAATGTCGCCGCGTCAGCGACAACAAGGCTTGAAAGCTTCCTATGGTCACAATCAAGTGTATGTTCAAAAGAGAATGGCTCACATAAGAACAACTGCCCCTGCTGCCACACGAGCCTGAACATCGCCACGCCTTCGAGTGCCATGTGGGACATGGCAGAGTTGAGCTTTCAGTTGACCAGCTGGGCATGTCCTAATGTCCATTGAGCCGAAAACAAGGCTGCCACTTGTGAACCTGCGTCCCCGCCTTGTGGAAGTCTGCGCAAATGGAAAAGGTCAATGGAAGGCTGGAGGACACTTGCAAGAACCATACCATCATGCCTTGCACCCGTTGCAGTGGGCTAATGTGCCCTGAAAGGCCTGTACAGGACGGATATCAGCTGAACAGTCAGGACATCAGCTCATCTTTCACGACGTTAGCTCTCACCCTTGTGCTCTACACTCCAGAAGGCGATGCTGTGGGTAAAACGGCAGCGCATCTCGTCTTCATCATCCATGCAAGGCACCTCTGTACATGGGCTACTTTGGAAGAACGTGGGTGGCACGCCATAACAAGATGTCGCTCTCTCCTGTGCTCTCGCGCCATAACGGCAAAACACTGTGACTGAGGCACCCCTCGTGTAAGAAAAAAGAGAACAGAGAACAGATAATAGAGACCGTAGTAGTGATCTGGCCTTGGCAAAGGTGAAGGCATACTCCTGCTCCCTTTTCAGACCAAACTCTCTTCCTCTGACGACGATCGGCGCTGAGTTCAGCCCGAGGCCTCTGGGTTGACGTGCGATGTCAAAGCCGAAGGCGGTGGAGAAACAGCTCTGGGGCCAGCACGGACCGCACCACCAGCAGACGATTGCTCTGCTTCGGCTCCATCTGCTGCACCTGCTCCATCTGTGCGAACTTCCTTGACCGAGTCCTCTTCTGCGTCTCTTCTTTCGCCGCATCTACTCGCCAGGGCAGCATTTGCTACAGCTTCCCTTCTTGTCCCGTGGCCTACATCCACATCGGGCTGCCCTTGGCTCCCCTCGTCTCCACACCCAAAAGGCAAGTCTGCGCCCTCCGACGGATCCCTCGAGTCGTCTCCGAAGCCCGATGCCCGACAGCTCTCTCTTTCATGCGCATGCTGATCCTGGCCACGGAAAATCTCAATGTCATCCTCCCCTCCACTTCCCGCGTGCCCGCTGCCCCCTCGCCCTGCTCCCCCGGGTCCGCCATGAGCGCCTTCCACTCCTCCTCCCCCTCTTCGCCCACGCAAAACCCCTACTGCATCGCTCGTCCTCTGCTCCGCCATCTGCTGCGGCCCATCGGAGGTCCCATCAGCTTCTCGACCCGAACCGACCACCACTCCTTCCTCACCACCACTACCCCGCACATGGGCAGGTCGTCCGGGCGGGCTGGGCGCTGGCAGCGCCACACCCACCGGCATGCTCCCGGGCCAAGGCATGTCCCCATCGCTCACGGAACTGTTTCCCCCGTGGCTCTCGACCTCCCCGGGCATCACCTCCGCGTTCCACCCTCTCTCTCTGCCCTCCCGGCCGCTTCCACTGAGCCCTTCCTGGGCCTCTCCCCTCCGGCTGCTGCCGCGGCGGCGCCGTGACACCTGGCCTCCGCTCCATGTGCGGTGTGCAAAGCTCTGCCTGCCTCCCCTGCTCCCCCCATCCACGCTGTTCCCTCCACCATCTTCATCCTCGCCGCTGAGGCTCCCAGATCTACTCCTGCTGCTCTCCCCCCCTCCATTGCCCTCGACGCTGTTCCCCGGGCCAATGCCACGCACAACGTCAACCCCCGCCCTGTCACAGTCTTCGCGCAACTCCACCACGGGCCCCAGACTTTGACCCCTGTCCAGAGCCACTTGCGCTGGGCCCGCAGCCCCTCGCCCGCCCTCTGCAGCAGGCCCGCTCCCGCCATCGCCAGCCGCACGCCCTCCCGCGATATGCCCCGTTGTCCCACGGCTCAATGGCCCGCTGCTGTCCCGCCACCTTGGACCGTCGCCGCCCGTCACTGCGCTACCGCTCTTGCTGCCTCGGTCCAGGTCGCCATAGTCGCAGCCGCCGCTGCCGCTGTCGTGCCGGCTGACGCCTCCAGCGGCACTCTGGTCAGAAGTCGACATGCTGCCCCTGTCACGCGACACTGCTCCGGGCATAGCACAGACAACGCCGACAACGGAAACCCCACTTCCCTCCGCCACCAGCACATGCTCCTCTGGCCCACAAGACCCTACTTCCCCTCCTCTTCCTCCTCCCAACGCTCCCAGAAATCGGCCTCCTTCGTCCGCTGCCGAAACTCCGTCATGGGGCAGCTCTGATCTCCCGTTCAGAGGCAACACCTCCACCTCCCCTTCGTCCTTCCCCTCCCCCTTCTCCGCATCCTTACCCTCCTCTCTCTGAGCAAGAGCACTGAAAACGTCGTGACTGCTGCCGAGCTCAGCCCTCCCCTCAGGATGGTCCGCCCATCCGACTCTCAGCCCCTTGCTCCCACTCCGCGGGAAACCCTCACCGCCCCCGCCACTCCCGACTCGGCCGCCACTGCTGCTGCCACCAACCACTCCAGTGTCAGTGGCATCGCCTATGCCGCCTTGCGGCCCCACGCCAGCATCGCTCACAAGCCCTGAGCCCGCGGGTCTGCGTGAGCACCTGAGGGCTACTTCGAGGCCGTCGCCCCCATCGCTGCTGTCAAGCTCCCTCCCACTCAACAACAGGCGGGTGCTGCTGAAACTACGGCCAGCACTCGCGCTCTCG
>SZWC01041697.1:0-10891 GCA_023375785.1 Penium margaritaceum
CCCCCCACCCCCCCCCCCCCCTTTCAAGACTCTGTCCCAGAGTCTCGTTAGCGCAACAGGCATGTGAACTTTCCTTGGGGATCCGGCAGCTGCCGTCGCTGGCAAGGGCGGCAGTATGTCTCCACCTCTCCGCCCTCCTGCTGAAATCTCGCGGAGCACTCTTGATGTACATATAGCTGGCACCCTTTTCACCTGGCTCCTGTAGTGATGTCCTCCGCACCCAGTCTCCTTTTGCAGGTGGCGCAATGCAGAGTCCGCTCATACGTCCTGCAACTGGTGCAGCGGTACACTATCTGCCCTTCCTCATTCCTTCTCACCTCTGTGGCACACTACGCGTGAGCCACGATGAGGCTGCGTTCCGTCCCTCCGCTTGCCACTGCCTCATCGTGGCTGCAAAAACGGTGCGCAGACCTCTTCTTCGCTCTGGGGGCCCTTCTTCCTCCTCCTCTTCCTCCTGCTTTTCCTCCTCTGGGTCCCACCTTCCGCGGGGTGGTGCTCCCCCAGCGCCGGGTCCTGCTCCCTCTTCCTCATCGTGTTTCTTTGCGGCCTCCTCCTCAGCGGCATCCTTCAAGTATTGCAGGCAGGTGCGATTTTGTCCGATGCAAGTCTTGGAAGTTCCACCGGCATACTGGTGCGGAGAAGACCTCCTCCTCAATATCCTCTGGTTCCTGGCTCCATTCCTGCTCTTGTTGCGACACCTGTCTTTCACAGACGTCCAGCACCTCCTTCGCTCTCCAACCCCGCGAACCCTTGCGGTGTCCCAGGGGCGGCAGGCGACCTCCTGTCCCAGGGATGTGCGTTTGCCATGCGGGTGGCAGCAGCACAAGCTCCGTGGCTGGATAACTGCGGTCGCTGAATCCTTCCGGTCCTTCAAGCCACACCTACCCCGCTTGAACGCTAGCCACGCGGTACACCTCCCTCGGTTCCCCTGCCTCTCGCCCTGCACTAGGGAAGGGGCGGAGATACACCAAGTGGCCCTCCTTGATGGGCCAATGGTTCAGCCGTCGGTTGGCCGCATTGCATCTGCGCCAGGCTGCAACGGAGCCCCTCAACCACGCCTCTGCCCGCATGGCCTTGGTCCTTTCACAGTGCTCGCGGAACCATTCCGCAACCTCCTTGTTCTTCTCCTTCTCTGAGAGCTCTTGCTCCTCCAGAGCAAGTGGTAGCCTTAGCGGCTTCTGGGGCATGCCCATCGCCGCCTGCGGTGGTTGTCCGAAGAGTAGCATGTGGGGTGAGCAGGAGGCTGCTCGGCTTGGTGTTTTGTTGATGAAGTGCGCCGTCTTCCTCAGCTTCTCAGTGCAGCTGTTGCCCTCCGTGGTGGCCACTACTCTGTCCAGTATTTCATGCATCCACTCCACTTGCCCTTGTGACTTTGGCCGGTACCGTCCGGAGTGTACATGGCGGACCCCCCACTCCTCCAGCTCCTCTTTGAAGGCCCCCATGAACTCTGTGCCGTTGTCACTGTGCACCACGCTGCACCCACCAAAGCGGTAAAAGATTTCCTCGCGGATGAACCTTGCCGCGGTGGCTGAGCTCTTGTTGGTCACAGCGCGGACCCAAAGGTACTTTGTTAAGTGGTCCACCACTGCAACCCAGTATCGGTTCCCTTGATCACGGTGTGCGCGGGGGCCGTGGAAGTCGATGATAATCTTCTCCAGCGGTTCGCCGATAGGGGAGGGTTGGAACAGTGGCTGGTCCCGAGGTGTGGTTTTCCGCACTCGTTCGAAGGGGGCAAAGTGCTGCACCACGTCTTTGATGATAGCCGCCAGGTTTAGTATGTGGATGATGGGCGTCAGGTGATCTTTTGGCATGCGCACCGGTGTGGTGATGGCGGTGGTAGGTCTCCACGACTGCCCTCTGCAACATGGGTGGTGGTACACACAAGACGCGCGGAGTTATTCTCCAGAGACGGCCGTCCTCCCATGCATACTACTTGCACAAACGGGCTAGATCGTCCTTTTTCCTCCGGTCAAATTCCACACCCAGCCGTGTTTCCAGATCCGCATACACCTTCTGCGCCTCCGCTTTCTGCTGCTCCTTGCTGCTGGCGCGGAGAAGGATATGGGTGGTTTGCCAGATCCGCTAGTCCTACGTCTCCATGGGCCCCTTCCTCCCTGCATTCTCTGTTGGTGCTTGCCCCGGCTTCCGCTTTGTCTCCGGCATTCTTGCCGGCAATTCGCGCGCTCGCCTCCCATCCTGCTCTGCTTTCATCACCTTAAACTTTTTGCGGTTCTCTTCATCATAGACCAGCGGTTCTCTGTCCCAGGGATCAGGTGCTGGGAAGAGCCAAAGGATTCCGACCGCTCAAAGCTCTCCTTCATCCCACTGTTCTCGCAGCCTTCTCTCAGCGGGGCCGCTCGGGCGTCTGCCGCGTCCACCAACGCGGTGCAGCTCAATCACCTCCTCTTCTCTCTGCGGAGCCGCTCCTGGAGCCCGTAGTAATCCCTAACTGTGTGTGATGGGCCGCTCCTTTTCCGAGTGCCCCAGCAACTCACTGATTTTGGAGACCACCATCACTGCCGCTCCTTTCCGCCCCCTTGCGTACCACTGCTGTTGCGGTTTCTCCCAGGACAGGTCGTAGTGGGGCCGACACCATCTCCACTGGCATCTAGACTTTGCGAAAGAATGCCATCAGGAGCTCTGCTGCCTGCACGGCCTCCCGTTGGGCTTGCACTAGCTGTTTTGGAGTTACACCGGGGTTGGGGCCTTCATGTGTACAAGGCTGTTTCTCCCTTCGTGGCTTCGCGGCTGCTGCCTCGTCCGCCTTCCTCTTTCCTTTTGGGGCAGGAGTGGGCTCCTCCAGGAGAGTCTGTCCCGGCTCCTCACTTTGGCTGGTGTCTACTGCCGGCGCTGTTATTATGGTCTAGATTAGCGTTGCTGCTGCCTTCCGCACCACTGCCGCCGCTCGGGACAAGAGTTTTTCCTTCCGCCGGAGGGAGCCAGCGGATGGCTCCGGGCGGTGGCGCATGGCGCCTGCTTTGTACCTTTTCCCTATCTGCTTTTATCCTTCTGCTGTTGCCTGCTTCACCGCGGCTCTGCCTATTATCGATTCCCTTACTGTTTCTGCCGCTGTGCTACCTGCTCCCACTCCGAACACCTCTGCGGTTGGCTGTGTTCTTGTTGCTACCTGTGCCTTCGTGGCTGTTGCTGCTCTTGCGTCTTCTGTCACTGCTACCGTTGCCTCCACTGCTGCAACTACTACCTCTTTGTCTTGTGCTATTGCTGCTGTTGCCGCTGATGCTGCTACCTCTGCTTCTGGTGTTGTCGCCGCTGCTTCTGCTTCCCCCATGATTTCCTTTATGAGCTCTTCCGCAGCTTCCGTATCTGCCTTAGCCGCCTCTTCCCGCTTTTTAGCCAATTGGGCCTCTGTCACTGCGGCCTCCGTGGTCGCCCAATCTGTTTTGGCCGCCTCGTTCTCCCATTCTTTCCATAGGCGTTCTTGCATCTTTTGCAACTGAGGGGTGGGTTGGGTGTATTCACGTGCCTCCTCTACCTCCGCTTCCCTCCTGTTCTTGTCTTCTCGGCATACTTCCGCCGCCTCCTTGGCCGAGTGTCGCACCTCCTTTTGCTTGAGACGTAGTCCTTTTTCTGGTACCACAGTCTAGTGCGCTTCCGCAACCACTGCCGCTACCCTGGTGCGAATCATATTCTCGAGCGTCAGCGTCCAACACTTTTCCATGGCTTCCATCCATCATCCCTCAGGCACCTGAGTGTGAGCAAGCCGCGATCTCTCCTTTTGCAGATATTGAACACTCCACTTGGCGTAGACGAGGTTGAGCAATTATCCTCACCTCCACTCGTCTGCCGCGGATCTTCGTCTTGGTGCCTCCGCCGATCCGGGTGCCTGGTCATTCATGTGGTACAGAATGTGGGCCTTGGCCCTCTCTTGGAGCAGATGCACGTACCGTCTCTTCGGACTGCTCCGTTGGTCCCTCCGCACCTGGTTCTACCATAATCGAGCGGCCTCCTGTGATGGGTCCCCCCGCTCGATGTCCAATAGCTTCGCGACGCCTGTCATGTCACTGGCCACCCGTGGTTTGATGCTCAGGCTATCCCGCAACGCCAAGACAAGGCGCTCTGTGCCTGCTGTTTCCAGCAAAAGCACCTGCCTCTCGTGCACTCCAAGGGCCAACACTCTCGTTGCTGCTCCCTTTAGCACCACCTGCCACATCTTGCCGAATAGTGAATCCTCCAACTCCGCGCGGATCACTTCCGGAAATCTCTATCAGCAGTCAGAGCATGATGCTGCTCACTACTTCAAGCAGTAGGGCTTCTTTGGGCTGCTCCCCACTGTCCCCCAAGCTTTCTTTCAGGTGCGTTCTCGCCCCTTCCATCACCATTCCTATGCCCAGCAGGGGGCGTGCGGGTTGCCGAGTTGGGTTACCGCGCGAGGTCGGCGGCGAGTGGGAGAGCGCCGTCGTAGCCGGGGAGGGGACTAGGGTGATCAGGGTCCGGGCCCCATCTCGCGGGCTTGGTGTTGGTGTAGCGGTTGTTGTTGCNTCTGTCAGCAGTCAGAGCATGATGCTGCTCACTACTTCAAGCAGTAGGGCTTCTTTGGGCTGCTCCCCACTGTCCCCCAAGCTTTCTTTCAGGTGCGTTCTCGCCCCTTCCATCACCATTCCTATGCCCAGCAGGGGGCGTGCGGGTTGCCGAGTTGGGTTACCGCGCGAGGTCGGCGGCGAGTGGGAGAGCGCCGTCGTAGCCGGGGAGGGGACTAGGGTGATCAGGGTCCGGGCCCCATCTCGCGGGCTTGGTGTTGGTGTAGCGGTTGTTGTTGCCGCTGCCTGCGTTGCCCTTGCCACTGGCTCCATGCGCCTGAGGATCCGCGTCGGTGTGCTTGTGGTCGGGGCCCTGTCGCGACGGGCCTGGTGACTTGGCCGCAGGCGGCGTGACCTGCGTCAGTGTTCCTTCCGCGGGGCTGGACCGAGGTGGGATTGCTGCTGTCGGTGTTGTAGTTGGTGTCAGGGTTGCCCCTGCGGCGAGGCTGGGCCACGGTGAGGCCGCAGCCGCTGCTGGCTTGGCCGTCACCGGTGTTGGTGGTATTCTTGTCATAGAGCTAGGTTGGGATGTGCCTATTGTGGCCGTGTGCAGTGCTGGTGTCCTTATACGCGCAGTCCTTGTTGTGGGACCCTGCCGCGGTAGAGCCGCCGTCCCTGTTCGTGGTGTTGGTGTCCGTGCTGGGCGGTGTCTCGTGCTCGTGTTGAGGGCAGGGCAACGTAGCTGCCGTCGAGAGGGTCCATCCCCCCGCGACAAAGGCGCGGACCCCGTGCCTTAGTTGCGTGCCATGTCGGATATTCCGCAGCCGAGAGCCCAGCTGCGCGTTATCTGTTGAGTGTATTGAGTGCCGGTGAGAGCTGAATCGAAGGTGGAGAGAACCGTGCGGGGAGATGGTCGATGGGAGGTAAGGATTGGGGTGAATGATCGAATGCCGGAACTCAAAATGAGACTGAGGATGCCTGCGCCGATCAATGTATCCGCTCGGCGCGGCGCAAGCCAGTCTGCTACAAGCAGGATGTCGTACGTGCGGACATCACAAACCTGAACGGTTTGTGCCGCGTGTACGTTCGCCACCTGCATGGGGAGGCCCGCGATCTGTCCGAGCGGTGCGTCGTTGTCTCCGGTAGAGATGGAGAAGCGGATTCGAGTGGGCTGGATGAGGTGCTGCATGTGAAGCGAGCGGACCATCCGGAGCGCAATCGTGGTATGGGTGGCACCGGTGTCCACGATGGCCACGAACTTGCGTCCACATATCCACACGTAGCACCACGCCACGTGGACCTCGGAAGGCGCGGGCGGTCCGGGGATGAGGGCCGCGGGTGACCAAGTACGTGAGGCACGTGCGGCAGCATCGCGCACACGAGAGTGTGTGAGGAGGATGCTTCGGGAAAGTAGGTGGATGCCGGTCATGCTGTCTTGCGTGCATGACAGGCGAATGCCAAGACGGGAAAGGGAGGTATCGTGAGTGGTTAACAGGGCGCGGAGACTTTTTGCAGACTCAGGGGAGTGAAGGAGGAAGTCCACCATAGTGAGGGGATGGCGGTTGTCAAGGAGTGGTGTGGCGGGAGCGTGAGAGTGCGGGTTTCTCGATGGGCAGGTCAGTGGTGGAGCAGCGGACGGTCGCGATGTTGTCTGGGGTGGCTGTCGTGGGGGAAGATGGGGTGCAATTTCTTCCAATGTCCAGCCTCGGATAGTGGGGTTGTACCTGCGAGCAAGCCGTTGGCTAGACATGGAGAGGGCTGGCACGGTCTCCGCGACAGCCAACCCCGTGGCAGGGTCGAGTTCATTCAGGAGTTGCAAGGCGACCTCTTGCTCCTCCTCATCAAATTCCCTTCCCACTCCCTCCCACTGTGCTTCAGAGGTTGGAGGTGGTGCCCCGTCGTCAGGTACATGCTCCGCAATGTTCGGAGGTGTCTGTGTTGCATTTGGAGATGCCTGGTCAGGTTCTAGCCAGCCAGGGCGCAGAAGGCGGCTCAGGGCATCCGCGTTGTGGTTGTCAACCGCAGGCTGGTACTTGATCTTCATGTTGTAGCCCTGCAAGAGGAGCGCCCATTTGGCTAGGATGCCCTCATGGTTCTGAGTGGTGAGGAGCCACTGGAGGGTCTGATGGTCCGAAAAAACTGTAAGGGCTTGCCATTCTTTATGTAGTCGCGGAAGTGTTGGAGTGCCCAAAGGACAGTCAAGCATTCGCACTTCACCGGCGGGTACTTCCGCTCGCCTTCAGTGAGGGCATGACTGGCATAGGCGATCACCTTCTGTGTAGGTTCGTGCACCGTCTGGGATAGAATAGCGCCAAGCCCATCCCGCGACTAATCGTTGGTGATGGAAAATGGAAGGTTGAAGTCGGGGAACTTGAGCATGGGTGCGGTAACCAGGTGGTGCTTGATTTCCTTCCAGGCGTGCGCGCATTCTGATGTCCATTCAAACGTTACATCTTGGTGCGTCAATTCCTGGAGAGGCTTGATGATGCGTGCATGGTTGCGGACAAACTTCCTGTAGAAGGAGACAAAGCACAGAAAGATCTTGACTTGCCCCGCGGAACTTGGCAGACGCCATTCCTGTACCGCCGTGATCTTCTCTGGATCAGTCTTGATGCCATCCGCACTCATCACAAATCCGAGGAACTCCATTTTCGCAGCGCCGACAGAGCACTTGGCTGCCTTGAGTTTCAGGTTGGCCCTGTGGAGGGTAGCAAAGACAGCGGCCAGGGACGAGAACAGGTCCTCAAAGGTGTGGGCCGCGACCATACTCTCGTCAATGTAGAAGCTGACATTGGGGATTCCACGGAGGGTGGAGTCCATTACCTACTGAAATGTCGCGCTGGCGTTGCGGAGTCCAAAGGGCATACGTGTAAACGCGTATAGGTCTTCTGGTGTCACAAACGCAATCTTGGCGATGTAGTCCGGGTGCATGGGAACGGCGTGGAAGGCAGCCTTCACGTCGAGTTTTGCGAACCATCCGCGACCCTGCTGGCGCTCCTGTATGTCGACGATCAGTGGCATGGGGTACGCATCCTCCTCGGTTACACGATTGAGATTGTGAAATTCAATGCAAAATTGCTTGGATCCCTCTGGTTTCCCCACGATAGCCAAGTTGGCACGCCAGGGACTGACGATTGGGACGATCACCCCTTGCGCCTTGAGCTCCACGAGCCCCTCTGTTACAATCTTTTCCTGCTCCGGAAGAATGCGCCGCACCTTCTCTTTTGTGGGCGCGGAGTCCCCCGTGGAGATGACATGGAAGGCTTCCACGGCCCCTAAGTCAACCGTTGATCTAGTGAAGATGTCCGTGAATGCGTCCAACAGGTCACAGAAATCCTGCTTTTGTGCGGGCGAAAGTGGTGAGTGGAGCATGTGACCCCACCGCGGTGGTGGTGATGGTGCTGTTTCACGGAGTGGGTAGAATTCCTCTTCTTCCTCGAGTTGATGGTCATCTCCTAGGACTTGTTGTCCCCTCTGCCACAGCCGCAGGAGGTTGGTTTGCACTCCGGGCTCGCTTGACTCCCCCGCGAGTTCCTGCCATTCTCTTGCGGTGACCTGTTCCGCGATAGGCAAATTAGCTATGATAGATGACAACCTGCTTGCATGAGCTTGCGAGTCCTCTGCCGCCGCATCCATGAGGGAGAAGGATTTTCCACTGGTCACAGGCACAGCTACCCTGTCACTGATGGTAATGGAGCAAAACACGTCTTCCCCTGATGCAGAGCTGAGTTCCATGACTCTAAGGGAGAAGAGGAGGTTGGCCCATCGCGGTACCAAGTAATCCATACCGAGGAGCGCGTCATACGTTCTGGCTTGCGAGACTTGGACGTTCAACGGTTCATGGAGGGATCCCACCTACATGGGTAGGCCGTGAACTTCCCCATCTCCATAGTCCATTGCACCCGCTGAGTTGTTGAAAAGGCGGCAGGTGGGGAGGATGCGGTCTGCCCATCCCACCATTAGAAGGACGCGGGACGCCACAGTGGTGTGAGTGGCCCCTGTGTCAATGATGGCCAGGAACTTTCTCCCACATATCCAAACCATGCAGCAAGCGACCTCGTAATGGTTGTCATCCCGTCGCGGTGGTTCTAGGGCTGCGATGCCCATCTCCACTCTTCTTCTGCGAGGCTTAGTGCAAATGAGGTGTCGGGCACCGCACGACGGGTGTTCTGTGTGCCGGATGTAGGGGTGGTACAAGTGAGGGAGATGCCCACAACTTGGAGTCGTTGATTTGCCTTGGCGAACTCCTCCTTTAGTCACGGTGCAAGCTCAGGATGATTGCGGAGGAACTAAAAAAAGTTGACCTCCGCAATGGGGGTGGTAAAGAGGCGCTCAACGGGGTCGTTGCTTCCCTTCGCGACCGCTAGAGCTGTGGTGGGTGCCTGCGAAGACGAAGCAGGCTGCTTTTCCGCTACGAGTGGTGGTTTTGTATGTCGTCGTTTCTCTGGCACGACGGTGCGATTGGTAACTGCCTCTAGGTAGTGTTCCTCTGTGGCCTCCGCCTTGCGCCGCAGATCCTCTTGTACTCTGGCTGCCCTCTGTAGATCCCATCCGCGCAAGCCTAATTCTTGGGCTCATGCGATTAGAGAGTTCTTCGCCGCAATGGGAGGCAATTCTGTGGTCTCGTCCTCCGCCATCGGCAGCCCCAGCTTGACGTTGTGGGCTCTGCTTGTAGCGTTTGCGGATGCCTGTGGGTTGGGCAGAATACCCTACCCGCCCGGGGCAGTCTGGGTCTGATGATCTGGTGCCTGCCGCCCAGCTGGCGTCTGCTGCTGATGCTGTTGGTCTTACCATGGTTGATTATAATACCGCTGCCACTGCTACACCATGGGGTCTTGCTGCATGGGATCGGTGCGCGGAACACCTTGTCGCTTGCGCGGGCAGTCTCGAGCGATGTGCTCCAGGCTCTGGCAGGTGAAACACGCCTTCGGCTTCGGCTGAGAGGCCTGTGCCGCTGGTGCTAGAGTATGAGTATCTCCACCCTGATGTTGTCGCGTAGACCACTGCCGTGTGGAAATGGCCGTGGCGTCCTGCACCGCATCTTGCACAGACTGGTAGCGTTGAGGGATCATCAGACTGCTGATCTCATCGGGGAGGGCGCGGATGAGATTATGTAGGAGTACCCACAGCAGCAGTCCTTACCCTTGAGGGTTATTTGCAATTGATGCCCACGTGAGGAACTGATCCAAAAACCTACGGATATCGGTGTCCTTCCGCATGACTTCCTTCTCAATTTTGCGGAGTGCTTCTTCCTTGGTCAGTCGCTTGAAGCGCTTGATCAGCGTGTTGCTAAAGTCCACGAAGGAGTTGAACGGCGCTCGTGCATTGTACCAATCCTCTGGAGCACCCTGAAGATGGAGCTTCGCGGTGGCCAGGCAGAGATCCGGTGGGATCCGCCCTATGCTGGCATGTATGGTGATCTGCTTAAACCATGTCCACGGGTCCTCTTTAGGAGTCCCCTTCAAGATGTCCAGCCACGAAATGTTAGCTGGTTGCGCATGTACATACTGTAGCTGGGGCACAGTGTTCCGGTTAGCCGTGGATGTCACCGTGGGAAGCGGATACGAGGCTACGGCTAATGAATAACCCACGTGGCTAGTTTGTGGCTGTACCTGGGTTGCTGGTGTGGGGCCGCTTGTCGGAGGTGCCGCCAAAAGGGTATAGTAGTGAGTCGCCGGAGTCACCTGCGTTGCGTAGGGCGCGGAGTAGAAGGTAGTCCCATGGGGTGGTATCTGTGTGCTCGGTGCGGCAGGGGCCGTAGGACCGGGCAGTCAGTAGCCATGAGGTATAGGATGTGACACTTCAGAGTGGTAGAGGGGGGTGGCACTAGATGCCGCAGGGGCCACAACGGTCGCTGGATTCGGCGGGAACGCAAGGTAGGTGGAGTGGGGCACAGTTGTTTGCACCTGGCTGGTAAGTGGTGGTGTGTGGACCGCAATTCCAGCTGGCACGATACCCATCGTCTGCTGATGATACACTGGGTGTCCAACCGTCACGGGCATCAACTGCGCCATCATGGAGACTGGCGGTTGCTGTGGCCATATCTGTTGCATGGGGGCCTGTGGCATCACTCCCGCCGCGGAGGGCGTGGCCCATGTGCCCATCATCATCCAACCAGGCGGGGCTGTGGTAGAGGAGGTCTTTATAGGCCCCGGATACGGCAGAGTCCCATGCAACCCTGGGTTGGGTTGAGGCTGGAGCCCTGTGAGTGGTTGCTGGGTTGCGTGTATAGGCTGCAGAACCAGGAGAGGTTGATGCTCCATACCCCTTCTCTGTTCCCCTTGTGGTGTCCCTTGCCATCCCGTGAATTGTGGGTCGTGACTCGCCGTTGCCCTCACGCTTGGTGTTATTGGGGTGTCCGCGGCAGTTGACCGCGGATTCACCTGAAGGGATACTTCTTCCATCGTGATGGA
>SZWC01041703.1:0-10887 GCA_023375785.1 Penium margaritaceum
CCGTGATTATTCTTGTGGTGGAGCTAAGTTGGCGTGCGATGAAGATGGACCTGAGACTACCGACTGGCTTGACAAGTCAAACATTCGTGCTCTTTGTCATAGTGACTTTGTTTTGCAAGGTCCTGTTTCGTTTGTTTAGTCCGTTCGCACAGGGTCTGAGAAATTGTTGCAAGTGTAGGGAGTTGGAGTTGTGCAATTCCATGGTCCGTCTGGCCCCTTGTACTTTTCAGATGTGCTCTTTGTCCTCGCTCTTGAGCAGTTTGCTCTCTATTTGTGCATGCACCAGGATGGGTCTCATCGTTGAGCACTCTGCAAACTATGCCACAATGACTGCTCTTGACACACGTGCCATCGTGCTTCGTGCCTCTGTTATTGATGACCTCTATCATGTGTCTCCTTGCATTCCCTTTATTTCTTCTCCTCGTTCCTCGTTTACACATGTTTTTGTCACTGGTGTTCTCTCCCCTGAGCATTAATGCTTCCTACATCATTCCCTTTGACATGTGAGCTTAGACATAGTGTTTAAGCTCATTTAAACTCAGTAAGCCCTCCGTCTTGACGCAGCTTCCTTTGAGAAGCCGCCCCAGACTGATCGTCTTTTATGCGATCACGGTAAGATGCATCGATGCTCTTACCCTGAATCCTCCGCTCGGGCACTGCGTCCACTAGAGCTGGTCCACTCGGACCTTCTCGATCCTCTACCAGTTGAGTTCCTCTGTGATTGGGGTCGACATGTTCTCACTCTCACAGATGACTTCACTCGGGTGCGGTGTGTCTACAGCCTCCGTGACAAGAGTGACACCGCACTGGCAATCCGCTTGTTTCTTGTGATGGTTGATCTTCAGTCTTGTTACACCTTGCACACGTTCTGCTCCGATCATGCTGGTGAATTCTCAGGCAAGATGGATGCCTACCTTGCTGAGAACAGTTTCTTTCACATGCTTTTTGCCTCTACTACACCATAGCAAAATTGTGTGTCCAAGCGTCGCAACCGCACCATGGAGGATGCCGTTCGTGATGTTCGGCCTGAGTGCAGTCTTCGGAGTCCTTTGCCTTTGAGGGCTTCTTGTACATGATGTGGGTCTGGAACCGCTTCCCGCATGGTCCACTTCTAGACCATGTCACGCCGTACGAGTTGTGGTTTGGCCATCATGCTGATCTGTGTCTAGCCCGCGTTTGGCGGTCCCTCGCCTGGTACATCGAGGACCAGCAAGGGTCCAAGGTCTCACCTCGCGGACGCATGTGAACCTTCCTTTGCATATCCACGTGGTTAAAGTCCTAGCTCTTTTGGGATCTTGCTCGCCATCGCATTGTTGAGTTTCAAGATGCTCTCATCTTTGAGGCTCTCACCTATCGCAACCTGTCCAGCATTCTCCCGCTTGCCGCCGACCACGTTCCCACTTGTGTGGCCTCCCGGCAGATGGGGGAGTCTAGTCATGCGGATGGGTGTGTCTGGGCCTCCTTACTTGTGGTCCGATCTTCGGCTGTTGAAGATCCGGCCATCGTGGCTCCGTGTCCAGTAGCCTCATCAGTCCCCCCTGGCACACCTGGTCCCATGCTGGTGTCAGACCCCATTGGCACAGTTGATTCCTTGCCAATGTTGGTCCCCTATGACACACCTGATCCTGTGCGGGTGTAGATCCCTTGGGCACATCTGATTTCGTGCCAGTGTCGGTCCCCTCTGGCACACCCAATGTCTTGCCAGTGTCAATCCATCCTGTCACACCCACTCGTGTCCATGCACCAATTACACCTGTGGCTATGGCCCAACAGCCTTCTCTGTAGCCTGAGGTGAGCTCCTCTTCATCGGCCTACTCCCTCGTGCCTGGTGGTCGTCTCCGACAACTGACCTTTAGGGCTCAGTGGTCTAGGTAACCATCGCCTTGACGCCCGACTTGTACTGTTCAGAGTGGAAAGCATGGTACAAAGGCCCTTGGCCTGAGTGTCTAGGCACACTACACTGAGGTGCATTTGGCATGTCCAGTTGTTGGTTTCCCACGAAATCTCGGTTGCTTGCGATGTCGCAGCCGACCTTGTCGTGGTCAGACTGAGTCGAGAGGCATGTGTCTTAGCCACTAGGAGCTCTCTGTCAAGGATGCCTAATCCAAGCACATTAAAGGAAGCACTCTCAGCTTGTGATGCAGACTTGTGGCATGCTGCTTGTGAGGATGATCTCATAGCAATTCGTCAGCATGGGTCTACCAGCTTGTCGACCACTCCCCTGGGGGGAAGGCTCTACAAGCCAAGTAGATCTTTTGCAAGAAGGTGAAGCCTAATGGCACACTGGATTGCTACAAAGCTTGCTTGAAGGCCAAGGGATTCTCGCAAGTTGAGGGTGTATATTTCACTAACAACTTCGCACCCGTTGGCCGCATGACCATCGCTCACGCTCTCTTTGGGGTTGTTGCTCGCCACAACTGGGAGCTGCACCAGATAGATGTGAACAACGTGTTCCTTCACATTACTTTAGAGGAGGAGCTCTACATGGTTCAGCCAACTGGTATCAAGGTCGGTGACAAGGTCTGGCCCTTGCGCAAGGCCCTCTATGGCCTGAAAACGTCACCCGGGTGCTGGAACTTGGAGATCACCCACACACTCAGACGTGTCGGTTACGTGCAGAGTGAAGCGGATGCGTTCTTCTTTCTCAGATGGACAGGTGAGAGCCTCACTGCCATCCTGGTCTAAGTGGAAAACCATCTGATTGCGTCTCCTTTTATGGAAGCCATGAAGGTGGCCAAGGCAATCCTAAAGCTTGCCTACAAGATGAAGGATCTTGGTCCAGCAGTTGTGTTTCTCGGGATGGAGATCGTGCATGATCGTCTACATTAGACACTCTTATTGCATCAGGCACATTATGCTAGCATTGTTGGGAGGCCGTTTGCTCACCTCCTTGGTGCAATTCCCAAAGTCTCCACCCCCATCACACGTGACAGTCAGGATGCTCTGAAATTGAATAATCCACTATAGCTCGGGGAGACAGTCGACATGACATTGTACTTTCGCGTGCTTGGCTCTTTGATGTACTTGGCCACTACCACATGACCCAACATTGTCGTTGTTGTAAACCTCCTTGCACATTTTTTACAGTGTCTTTGGATGAGAGTCTTTAACACGACTGTGTGAGTGGTGCAGTGTGAGGTGTCCACATCGTACCTCAGACTCTGCTTTTGACGCCAGTGTTGTGTTTGAATACCTATGCGTAAAGTTACGACCACAATAGTGGTTTTCGGTCGGTTCTAGGACAAACTAACATTCTCTTGTGTGTCACCTGTCGTTTGCGACCATCGCTATTTGTGTTGTGTGCTTATCATTTGTCATTCCTCTCTGCATTCCTCACCTATTGGAGCTAATGAGATTTTACATGTCTCCCTAGTTTGACCCTTGTTGTTGGTGGCACCTGCTTGCTTGCTAATGCGCCAACTGACTGGACAGTGTTGCTACGTTAGCAACAACAAGGCAAGGAAGCTTGCTAACAGTTTCTCTCCCCCTACCTCGGAACAATAAGCCTCATTTGCCCCTATCGCACAACAATGAGCCTGATTTTTCCCCGCCTCACATCAATCAGCCTGATTTACCCCTGCCTCGCAACAATAAGCCTTATTTGCCCCTTGTACATAGATGGAAATTTCTATGGAAACAAAATACACAACATATCCTTGTCCTTTGTCGAAGGCAGCATGTCAAAGTCGTATGGATGCGATGTCCACATATTTGCATCACATATTTTGGCCCAAAAATCACATCATTTATTGTTCCGATGGAGGGGCGAATGGGACTCATAGTTCTGACGGAGGGGACAATGGGTCATCTTGTTCCAAAGGGTGGGTATGCTCAGTTCAAAGGTGACAAAACAGGGGGGAATCGGTATTTTCACTCTTCTGTGTGACATTTCCCTGAGCGGGGAAATGGCTTAGATATTCGCGCAAGCGTCAACATAAGCCCAAGATATCCGTGACTTGAATATTAACAACGCCGTATTCAAAACGTGAAAAAAATGACATCATATCCATTTTCATGGCCATGCGGGATCGGCGACTGAAGTCACTGATCAAACAAAGCGAGGGGGTTGATATGTGACAGTGGGTGCTCTATGAAGATTTAGCCTTGGTGTGTGGAGGGCACAGTCGCAGCAGAAAGATAGACTTTGAGAAGTCTGGAAGCCAGAGCTGAAATGTAGAGGTTAATAAGATTGAACTGAGTATAGGGTTTTTATACTGTCCGGCTGGCTAGCCCAGGCCTTAGCCTACAGCTTTCCTAGCTTGCTATAACAAGCTACATGCACCTGAACTCGGTGCCCTACTTGCACCTAATGCGGGAAGCGTCTGGCCGTTGATCGTCCAGATCGACGGTCTGCCTTGGCCCAGCGTGAGCTGCCGCGTTAGCTCAACGTCTCGTACGGTCGCCGCAGATGGGTCTCGGCGGTGGGTGCGTTCGCCGTTTTGCTGCCGCCAATGACCGCGCGCATTGTCAGGGGTTCGCCGTCGAAACAACCCCTCGACGGGTAGCGTAACCGATAAGCTACTCGCCGAGAGTGTGAAAGCCACCCTCGCGTGGCGTGTATGGAACGCGCACACGCAAGTGCGACCAAAACATCCCCCTGCGCCGGCGTACACCACACGCCGGCGGACATTCGCTCGCTAGCTTTCCCTCCTCCTCCTTGCATCGACGGTCGAGTAGAGGTGAGCTCGACCGCGACCCGGATTTCCAAAAAGCGGAAAGGGCCTGCATGCCCCCAATACTTGGACGAGGCCCCGAGTATGCCAGAAAAAAAGGGGCACCTCGTTACATTCACCCCCCCTCCCGTCGGAGGCGTGACGTCCCGTCGTGCCTGAGATACTCCTAGAGAACAGTGTTCGTACCCGGTACATGGAAGTTGACCTCTGGCTCCGAAGGGTTGTGCTTCGCCAGGTACCCCTTCCACTGCACCAGAAACTCACGTCGTCGTCCCCTCTGCCGGTCCGCCAGAATCTTCTCCACCTCAAACTCCTCACTTCCTTCAACCTGGACAGTAGGAGGTGGAGCTGTCCCGCGACCTTGGAAGAATGTGTTGGGGTTGCGGTAAGCACGAAGCAGGGAGATGTGGAACACCGGATGGATGGTGTAGTGAGCTGGCAGCTGCAATTTGTATGAAACGCTCGACCGTTTCTCAAGAATGCGGAACGGACCCACCCATCGTGGTTTCAATTTGGAACTCCCAAATTCCAGTAGTTGGAGGTTGGCGGAGTTCAGCATGACCTGATCTCCCACTTGGAACTCCTCCGCAGAGCGATGCTTATCAGCCTGCCCCCTCTGCTGCTTCCGTGCCTTCAACAACCGTTGCCGCACCACGTCCCAAGTGGTGGCAAACCCTTCAGCAATCCACTACATAGCCGGAAGAGATATTGCTGTAGCAAGAGCGGCTAGGCTCAGTGGCAGGTGGCCATAGACCACCTCAAACGGTGACTTTGCTGTTATAATGACACCGCTGAGTTGTAAGAAAACTCTGCCACTCCGAGCTTCTCCTCCCAACCCTCTCCATCCGATTGGACCATGCTCCGCAGCAGCTGCTCCAATGTCTGGTATGTGCACTTTGACTACCCATCGCTCTGTGGGTGGTATGCCGTGTGCCCAGCTTCTCCATGAGATCTCTTCAGAATCGCGGAGTGAAGCGTGGATCGCGATCTGAGACCACCGACTGCGGCACTCAATGTAGCTTGATGACATGACTGAGGAGGAGTTGAGCTGTCCCGGCAGCTGTGATGCTCTCAAGAAATGCGATGAAAGGTGCCATCTTGGAAAACCGATCCACCACCACCAACACCGTGTTGTTGCCTTGCTGCGTCACAGGCAACCCGCCAATGAAGTCGAGCGAGATGTCTGTCCATGGCCTCTCTGGGAAAGGCAATGGTTGTAGCTCCCTTGGTGGCTTGGTCATCCGTGCCTTGATGTGTTGGCACACATCGCAGCTGCTCACAAACCTTTTGTAATCAATTTCCATTGACAACCACTCGTATTGGCGTGCCAAGGCTTTGACCGTCTTGTCGAAGCCGAAGGGACCCCCCTAATGGGTGTCATGCGCCTCCTCTAGGAACAACTGCATAAATGGCCCATAGTCCGGCACGAAAATCCTCCGCTCCTGCCCCCTTCGCCAATGTACTCCATCCCATGTGGCGTCATTTGACGCACCACCTGTGAACTCATTGTCCACGCCATAGCCGTGCTTGAACAGGCTATGCATGACTGGAGATCCCATCAGCACTAAGATGGCATTGAGGCTCAAATCCTGCCTCCGCGATAGAGGATATGTCGGGCTCACCTTCCCAGGCTTGTATTGGATCTCGTAGTCAAAACTCCCTTCCAAGAACTCCATCCAACATATCTGTCGGTGACTAAGATTCGGCTGCGTCTTCAAGTACTTCAAGGCATAGTGATCCTTGAAGACCATGCAACGTCGCGACTCGATGTAGCACCTCCAGTGCTTGAACGCATGCATCACCGCCAGCATCTCCTTCTCATGGATTGTGCAGTTCAACTCCGCCCCTCGCAACTAACCAGACTCATACGCAATCGGCTGCAGCCCCTTTCCATGATCCTACATCAGCACCGCCCCAATGGCATAGTCGCTTGCGTCCGTCGCCATGACGTACTCTTTGGATGAATTCGGATACACCAGAACCGGAGCGTCACACATTACAGCCTTGAGCTCCTTGAAGCTCTTCTGCTCTTGGTCGCCCCATTCCCACTAGTGATCCTTTTTCAGCAGCTGACTCAGCGGCGCACCCTTCTCTGCGTACCATCAGATGAATTTCCAGTAGTAGTTGACAAACCCGAGGAAGACCTAGATGTCACGCACGCACTTCAGTGTCGGCCACAACTTCACTGCTTCCACCTTCTTTGGGTCCATGCGAAGACCCTTGCCACTCACGACGCGCCCAAGGAACTCCACCTCTTGCTTCTCGAACTCACACTTGGAGAGCTTCGCAAACAGCTTCTCTCTCGGAAGAATTTCCAACACCTGCTGAAGTTGTTGCTGATGATCTACTAGAGTTTGGGAGTACATAAGGATGTCGTCGAGGAACACCACCACAAACTGGTCCAAGTGGGGCTGGAAGATCCTGTTCATGAGGATCATGAACGTTGCCGGAGCGTTAGTCAATCCAAACGGCATCATGAGCTACTCAAAATGGCCGTACCACATCCAGAACGCCGTCTTCTCCACATCTCGCTCCGCAATCCGGATCTGATGGTATCCAGAGCATAAGTCAATCTTACAAAAGTACTGCGCTCCCCTCAGCTGGTCAAACAACTCCTCAACCCTTGGCAGTGGGTACCGATTCTTGATCGTTACGTTGTTGAGTGTGCGATAATCCACGCACATCCGCAACTCCCTTGTCTTTTTCTTCACAAAGAGGACCGGTGCAGCGTAGGGTGACACCGACAGTCTAATGAACCCTTGCTCCGTCAGCTCCTACAACTGCTTCTTCAGCTCACCCAGCTCATTTTCGCTCATGCGATAAGCAGCCCGCACCGTTGGAGTTGTACCCGAAACCATATCAATCTTATGGTCGATTTCCCACTTCGGTGGTAAACCCTTTGGCACCTCAGCAAGAAAAACGTCACCGTAACTGTCTAACACTCCCTTGATGCCTTCCGACAGCTGTGCTGCAGGTGCTTTCTGCCGCTCGCCCTTTTGTTGCTTCGCCTCTGCTGCCAGCACTTCCACCTCTTCAGCTCCTCCCTGTTGCCGCACCCACATAAGGTACACTTGATCCCCCTTCCGCTGTCAGTGCTTCAGCTGCACGTAACTCAACGGTGGTACCTTACCTGCCTTGTAGTCTTGCTCTGCCCACAACGGCAAAACGATTTGCTCCCCGCATTTCTTCACTTTCACCTGGCTACGCACGCAATCCACGGCAGGATTCCAATAGTGCAGCCAATCACGCCCCAAAATGGCGTCGTAGGTGTCCATTGGGCATGTGCGAAAGTTCACATCGCACGACATCTTGCCCAGACGAATCCTCAGAAGCTTTAGAGGCAGTCTGCACTCCAACCCCCCTTGTACCAACTTGGTCGTAGTTGGCTTCTCGGGTAGCCGTGCAAGCCCCAACATCTTTGTACGCTCGTCACTGAACAATGAGTCCGAAACGCAGCAATCTAGTAATGCTTTGATCTGTTGGCGAGTTTGGCGCCCCCCGCTGTCCGCAGAAACAGCCGATAAGATTTCGGCTTTCAGGAGGATTCCCAGAACGCTCCCGCTTCCTTCGCTCCCCAGCAATATACTTGGCAGCTCCCTAGTTGTCGAAGGACTTTCGGGGTTGGTGTTCGCTGATGCGGTCGAAGCTTTCCCAGCAGTTGGCTGCCCGCCACTCACTGCTGGTTGCAATTTCTTCGTTTCTTCTTTTTGCAGTCCTTCTTGTGGTGCCCAGGCTTCCCACAGATCCAAGAGTTCCCACCATGCAGCTTGCTCTGCTACTGGCCTTCTTGCACTGCGTCAATCTCCGTGGGGTCGGTTTGTTGATACTGTGTTTGACACTGGAATTTTTCCCGTTTCTCACGGAAATCCCCTCGATGATAGCGTAGAGCATCAACGGGCTTAGCAGTGGCCACCATCGCCTGGAACTCCGTGATTCCAGTGAGTGCCAGCGTGCATTGAATCTCTGCCTTCAAGCCGTCATGGTATTTTTCTGCCATTTCCGACTCGCTCATGTCGTTGATCTCCAAGCACAACGCTAAGAATCGGCGTGTGTACTCCTGCACCGAGCCGATCTGCTTCAGCTCCTTGAACTTGTTGCGTGCGACCATGCAGGCGTTCACGAGATCGAACCGATCTTTGATGGCTTGCTCAAATTGCTCCCATATTGTCGCCATGCGCGCTTCAGCTTGTCCCACACCTGGCTGCCACAACACAGCATGTTGCACAGGTGCGTTCCCACCTCCACCTCAAGTGGCCAGCATATTCAGCTGCCTCCACCACTCTAGTGCTGCTCCGCGTAGCAATGTCACCACGAATGACACACGCACAGCATCGTCCTCTGGAGGGTGACCCAGAGCCCCAAACTAGATGTTCATCGCGAACAACCGTGTCCAAACGCTCGCTCCCTTGACAGAGGGGTTGAATGCTTCCGTAGCCTTTGGCTTTGGTCTCGGCGGACTCCTAGACCTGGCCGTCCCAACCTGTCCAGCGCCACTCCCATCCTGCAAGTCAGCCATCTCCCGATTGAGCCGCTCGTTCTCCAACTTGAGGGCTCCCAGCTGCTGTACGATCTGCTGCAGGGCCTACTCCATGGCTCAAGATGAATTGTAGCTAGTGGAGATCCTTCGAAAAAAATTGGCAGTGTTTTGCCAGCAATCGAAAAAAAAACCAGCAGCAACTCGGTAGTCTGGGATGAGAATCTGGCGCCTTCAAAGTGCGTGGGAGTCACCCGTCGTCTCCCCCGCGCGCACGGTAGGCCTTGTGGACTCCCTGTAAATTCAGAATTTTTTCCAGAGGTTGGCTCGTGCGTTGGCTTCGAAGTCTGGTCCAACAATCTCCCTCTCGATCAGCCTCGACGTTGACCGGCGTAGTTCGTGCCTTCGCTCCGTGACGTTTAGCGAGCCCCGGCAGCACTTCCGTCCAATGCGTGGCTCTGGCTCTAATACCAGATGTGAGAGTGGGTGCTCTCTGGAGATTGAGCCTTGGTGTGTGGAGAGCACAGTCATAGCGGAAAGATGGATTTAGAGAAGTCTGGAAGCCAAAGCTGGAAAATAGAGGTTAATTACATTAAACTGAATATAGGGTTTTTATACTGTCTGGCTGGCTAGCCCAGGCCTCAGCCTACTGCTTTCCTAGCTTGTTATAACAAGCTACTTGCACCTGAACTCATTGCCCTGCTTGCACCTAATGCGCGAAGCGTCCGGCCGTCGATCGTATAGATCGACGGTCTGCCTTCGCCCGGCGCGAGCTGTCGCGTTAGCTCGACGTCTCGTACGGTCGCCGCGGATGGGTCTCGGCGGTGGGTGCGGTCGCCGTTTTGCTGCCGCCGATGTCTGCGCGCGTTGTCGGGGGCTCGCCGCCGAAAGAACCCATTGGCGGGTAGCGTAACCGATACGCGACTCGCCCAGAGTGTGAAAGCCACCCTCGCGTGGCGTGTTCGGAACGCGCGCACGCAAGTGCGACCAAAACATCCCCCTGCGCAAGTGTACACCACAAGTCGGCGCACATTCGCTTGCTAGCTTTCCCTCCTCCTCGTCAGAGCGACGGTCGAGCGGAGGTGAGCTCAACCATGACCTGGATTTACGAAAAGCGGAAAAAGGCCTGCATGCCCCCAATACTCGGACGAGGCCCTGAATATGCCTGGAAAAATAGGGCACCTCGTTACATGATGTGTCATCCCCCTCACTTCGCTCACCCCCTCCCCCTCCCCACCTCCCGAGAATCGCGATGCAGTGATTACCTTTTTTTCTTCTTTTTTGTTTTCGACTCACAAATCCCCATTCGACGACCGTGATGCTTTGTTGTGCTGCTGCCAAGGCAGAGGTCCAACTTGGACAGACTCTGCCGCCGACAGACGCGGGACAGAGAGAGCAGTCACGGCTAGCCAACTGATTGGCGCTCATCGCCAATCAGTTGGCTTCTCTTTGTGCGACGACTTCTAGCGCTTGCCCTATTTTTGTATGCGCAAGCTCCTTCCTTCTGCTCTCATTGTTCGCGGGTTTATCACACGCACCCGGAGTAGAGCGACTGCTTGTCTGAACGAACGTGATCTGCACACCTGGCTGCCGGCCGTGGAGCTGCACGCCGCCGCGCCCGAGACCTGCGCGCGCTGACGGACCAAGACGGCCCAAGCCCGGCAGAGATCTACCGTCACCCACCCCTGGTGAGATCCAACCACACCCCCCATCTGTGCATGCCCCCCACCGCCGCTCTCC
>SZWC01041705.1:0-10885 GCA_023375785.1 Penium margaritaceum
TACCCATAATCTTGTACCTGTGCGTACTCCTGTGACCGTACCTGTGTTCGCCGGTACTCCTGCCTCTGTGCGTGGTCCTACCTCACCTGCTCCAAGTGTCACACTCGGGCATGTGTCTCCTACACAATCATCTCCTTGCACGGCATCACTAGCTCCTTTGCCTCAGCCCACACCAGCTATGGTCGTGCCTATCTCAGAGCCTGAGGTGCACCCCTCGAGCCCAGGTTACTCACATGAGCCTGGCGGTTGTCTTCGACCATTGGACTCTGGAGTCTAGCGAGTGTCAGGTCCTGTACCCAGGCGCTCCACTCGCAGCATCGTGAGTGGTGATCCCGGCACAAAGGCTCGATGCCTGAGTGTCTGCATTGAGCACACAGAGGTACATCCAGCGTGTCCCGTAGGGCAGGATCTCGTCAAACCTGAGTTTCATATCGCTGGTGATACAGCGGTTGATCTTGTGGTTGTCACACCTAGCATTGAGGCGTGTGCTCTTGCCAGCCAGAGCTCTCCCTCTATGGCGCCTGACCTGGGCACACTGAGGAAAGCTCTCTCACCACAGGATGCTGACACTTGCGTGCTGCCTACGAGGATGATCGTGCCATCCGAGATCACGGAGTTTACGATCTAGTTGACCTTCCACTTGGAAGGAAGGCTATTCAGGTCAAGTGGGTCTTTCACACGAAAGTGAAGCCGGATGGCTCACTAGAACGCCACAAGGCTTGCTTGGTCATCAAGGGGTACTCTCAGATTGAGGGCATCGATTACACTGACACCTTTGCCCCTGTCGGCCGCATGACCTCAGCTCGAGCTTTGTTCGGTGTAGTGGCTCAGCATGACCAGGAACTGCACCAGATGGATGTGAACAATGCGTTTCTGTAAGGCTCTCTGTAGGAGGAGATTTACGTGGCTTAGCCACCTGGCTTTTAGAACGGTGACAAGGTCTGGCGCTTGCACATGTCCTTGTATCGCCTCAAGCAGTCTCCTAGGTGTTGGAACCGGGAGATCACTGGCACCTTGACCCGTGCGGGATATGTACAGAGCAAAGCAGATCCCTCTCTCTTTATCCGACGGACGTCTGAGCGGTTCATCGCCATCTTGGTCTATGTCGACGACCTTCGGATCGCGTCTCCTTCACTGGAGGCCGTGAAGGAGGCCAAGGCTGTCCTCTAGACTGCCTGTAGAATGAAGGACGTTGCACGTGCATTGGTTATTCTTGGCATGGAGATCGTGCGAGACCGTAGGCGTCGGCCACTATGCATTGGTTATGCTGCATCAGGCCCGATACGCACGTGTTGTGGGGGAGTATTTTAGCGATCTTCTCGACACAGTGCCCATGGCTTCCACACTTCTCACGCCCGACGGGTAGGATGCCTTGAAGGTGGATGATCGCACACACATGGGGAAGACGCTGGATGTGACATTGTACCTCTGTCTCATCGGATCTCTGGTGTACCTGGCCACTTCCTCACGTCCNGTCTCCTTCACTGGAGGCCGTGAAGGAGGCCAAGGCTGTCCTCTAGACTGCCTGTAGAATGAAGGACGTTGCACGTGCATTGGTTATTCTTGGCATGGAGATCGTGCGAGACCGTAGGCGTCGGCCACTACTGCTGCATCAGGCCCGATACGCACGTGTTGTGGGGGAGCATTTTAGCGATCTTCTCGACACAGTGCCCATGGCTTCCACACTTCTCACGCCCGACGGGTAGGATGCCTTGAAGGTGGATGATCACACACACATGGGGAAGACGCTGGATGTGACATTGTACCTCTGTCTCATCGGATCTCTGGTGTACCTGGCCACTTCCTCACGTCCAGACATCGCCTTTGCCATCAACCTTCTTGCCCAGTTTTTGCAGGATCCATGCACTAGAGCCCTTCATGTGGCTGTGCGAGTGATGCGATACGTGTTCTCCACACCGTACCTCGGACTTTGCTTTTTCCGGTAGTGTTTGATGGTCCTTGACGGCTACTCTGACAGCAATGGGGCCTGGAGCCCAGATGGGCGCAGTCGCACCGGTTACGTGTTCTTGTTGCGTGGTACCGCTGTGTCCTAGTGCAGCGGGAAGGAGGGCTCCATTGCACGTAGCTCATCATAGGCTGAGTATGTTGCTGTGGGTGCAGGGGCTACTGATGCCGTATGACTACAGCGCCTGTTTCTTGAGCTGGGTCCGTCAGTACTTGTCATTGTGCTTCATTGCAACAACCAGAGTGCTCTTGCCATTGCGGTGAACTTTGGTATCTTTCACGCTTGTACAAAGCACATTGCGCTTGAGCATCACTTTGTGCGTGATCTGGTGGAGCGACATGTGATCTCCGACATATGGGTTGACACTGACATGCAGCGTGTTGACTTCGTGACGAACGCACTAGCACGCGGAAGGTTTCTGGTGGCCATTCATTTTGTTTGGTTTTGTCCCTTGCCTGAGAGTGGTTGAGTGTGGGGTGTGTTTGTGTCAGTGTCACATCTGTTTATGCACTCGTTGTTATACTCGTTTCAGTGCTGCACGTGTATGGACATGCGTACCATGGGGTCATGGGGGATTGTTGTATTTTGTGAAGTTCTTGTTGACTTGTACAATTTTACTGTACCCACTCGANTGCTGCATCAGGCCCGATACGCACGTGTTGTGGGGGAGTATTTTAGCGATCTTCTCGACACAGTGCCCATGGCTTCCACACTTCTCACGCCCGACGGGTAGGATGCCTTGAAGGTGGATGATCGCACACACATGGGGAAGACGCTGGATGTGACATTGTACCTCTGTCTCATCGGATCTCTGGTGTACCTGGCCACTTCCTCACGTCCAGACATCGCCTTTGCCATCAACCTTCTTGCCCAGTTTTTGCAGGATCCATGCACTAGAGCCCTTCATGTGGCTGTGCGAGTGATGCGATACGTGGTCTCCACACCGTACCTCGGACTTTGCTTTTGCCGGCAGTGTTTGATGGTCCTTGACGGCTACTCTGACAGCAATGGGGCCTGGAGCCCAGATGGGCGCAGTCGCACCGGTTACGTGTTCCTGTTGCGTGGTACCGCTGTGTCCTAGTGCAGCAGGAAGGAGGGCTCCATTGCACGTAGCTCATCATAGGCTGAGTATGTTGCTGTGGGTGCAGGGGCTACTGATGCCGTATGACTACAACACCTGTTTCTTGAGCTGGGTCTGTCAGTACTTGTCATTGTGCTTCATTGCAACAACCAGAGTGCTCTTGCCATTGTGGTGAACTTTGGTATCTTTCACGCTTGTACAAAGCACATTGCGCTTGAGCATCACTTTGTGCGTGATCTGGTGGAGCGACATGTGATCTCCGACATATGGGTTGACACTGACATGCAGCGTGCTGACTTCGTGACGAACGCACTAGCACGCGGAAGGTTTCTGGTGGCCATTCATTTTGTTTGGTTTTGTCCCTTGCCTGAGAGTGGTTGAGTGTGGGGTGTGTTTGTGTCAGTGTCACATCTGTTTATGCACTCGTTGTTATACTCGTTTCAGTGCTGCACGTGTATGGACATGCGTACCATGGGGTCATGGGGGATTGTTGTATTTTGTGAAGTTCTTGTTGACTTGTACAATTTTACTGTACCCACTCGACCGTGTGCATACTCGTGCAGATCCCTGATGCGGATCCTGGTGGTACCGGTACGTCGTCCGGTGGTGGACTACCAGCTTGGAGCTGACCGACGACCGTTCCAAAGCTTTTGACGTTGCCCGGGACCTCTTTCATTTTTCCTGCAGCACGTAGGAGTTTATCGGTGGACTAGCCGCGGGCCCGCTTTGCATTTTTTTGCATCGTGTGTCTACTGTTTGATGCCGGATGCATGCATGTGACCAGTCGTAGCGTCTGGCTTATGATCTTGCACATCGAGGTTCGGACGGCGTCGCGTTATGACATGTTTGTGCAGTGTTATGGCCAAAACAGTGGTTTTGGGCCCGTTTTAGGAGAGATCGTGTGCTACCGCGTGCGACACCCCCTGTGTATTGCGGCAAGTACTTATGCCATGGACCTGTCATTTCCCATTACTCTCTGCAAATGCTGTGACCACTCGGCCATGTCCGTACTCGTGCAGATCCCTGAGGCAGGCCTTGGTGACGTCGGAGGGACGACGGGCGGCGGACTACCAGCTTGGAGCTAGCCGACTACCGTTCCAGAGCCCCGGACACTGCCGGGACTCCTTGCTCTTTTTCTGCAGCCTGCAAGAGTCTTTTCGGCGGACTAGCCATGAGCCCGATTTGCATTTCTTTACATTGTGTGTCCACCGTCTGATGATGGATGCATGCATGTGACCAGTCGTAGCGTCCGTCTTTTGATCTTGCACATCTAGGTTCAGACGGCGTAGCATTCTGACATGTGTGCTCAGAGTTATGGCGAAAACAGTGGTTTTGGGCCGGTTTTAGGACAGCTCTTGGACCGCTGCGTGCGACACCCGCAGTGCGCCGCGGTAGGTATTCATGCCATGGACCTGTCTTTTGTCATTTCTCTATACAAATGTTATTGAAGCATTCAGACACTTTGCCTTATGTCCCCTAGCCAAAATCTTGCCGTTGCGTGCACGACTTGTGACTGTCGTCACCGTCTGATCAAGCACTGACGCCTGGTCAATGGGAGTGTTACTAGGAAGCTTCCTTGCATATTCTCATGGTGTCAGAGCAGTGAGACAGTTCTTACTGAGCTGCGCAGCAGAGACGCAGCAGAGCAGCAGCAGTGAGAGTCACCGCTGCAATAGATCCACTCGGGCCTATCGCAGACAGCCGGTCGTCGTCGTCGCAGCCCACACCCATCACGTGAGACTGTAGCAGCGGCGTTGCCACCGTGCCAACAGCAGCACAGCAACAGAGCAGCAGCAGCAGTAGCGGCAACAGCAGTGCCGTAGCAGCAGCTACAGTAGCGCGTGGCAGCTACAGCAAGTGCAGCCGCCGTCCGTAGCCACAACGGCGGCCGCAGCGACAGCAGTGTAGCGACAGCAGCGTAGCAAGAGCAGTGGCGGCAGCAGCAGAGCAGCAACAACGGCGGCAATAGCAGCATAGCAATAGCAGCGGCAGTCGCGGCAACAGTAGTAGAGCAGCAGCAGATATAGCAACTGCAGCGTAGTAGCGGCAGCAGCAGTAGCGCACGACGGCTGTAGCGAGCAGCAGCCGCAGCGCGTAGCAGCAGCAGCAGCAGCATTGCGCAGCCGCTGCTGCCGCTGCTTTGCACACAGCCACGCAGCTGCTGTTGTAGCTGATAGCATAGCTACAGCAGCAGCTGAGCGGAAGCTGTTGAGCAGCTTTTGCGCAGCTTCTGCGCAGCCGCCGCGGAGCGGCTACACGCTTGCGCAGAACCGGGAGAGAAAAAAAGGGAAAGAAAGGGGGAAAAAAAGGAGGGAGTCGAGCTTACATCAGCAATTTTGCTTGCTGACGTCATCAGGTCGTGCTGACGTCAGCAACCACCTGCTGACGTCAGCACCATACNTCTTGTTGACTTGTACAATTTTACTGTACCCACTCGACCGTGTGCATACTCGTGCAGATCCCTGATGCGGATCCTGGTGGTACCGGTACGTCGTCCGGTGGTGGACTACCAGCTTGGAGCTGACCGACGACCGTTCCAAAGCTCTGGACGTTGCCCGAGACCTCTTTCATTTTTCCTGCAGCACGTAGGAGTTTATCGGTGGACTAGCCGCGGGCCCGGTTTGCATTTTTTTGCATCGTGTGTCTACCGTTTGATGCCGGATGCATGCATGTGACCAGTCGTAGCGTCTGGCTTATGATCTTGCACATCGAGGTTTGGACGGCGTCGCGTTATGACATGTTTGTGCAGTGTTATGGCCAAAACAGTGGTTTTGGGCCCGTTTTAGGAGAGATCGTGTGCTACCGCGTGCGACACCCCCTGTGTATTGCGGCAAGTACTTATGCCATGGACCTGTCATTTCCCATTACTCTCTGCAAATGCTGTGACCACTCGGCCGTGTCCGTACTCGTGCAGATCCCTGAGGCAGGCCTTGGTGACGTCGGAGGGACGACGGGCGGCGGACTGCCAGCTTGGAGCTAGCCGACTACCGTTCCAGAGCCCCGGACACTGCCAGGACTCCTTGCTCTTTTTCTGCAGCCTGCAAGAGTGTTTTCGGCGGACTAGCCATGAGCCCGATTTGCATTTCTTTACATTGTGTGTCCACCGTCTGATGATGGATGCATGCATGTTACCAGTCGTAGCGTCCGTCTTTTGATCTTGCACATCTAGGTTCAGACGGAGTAGCATTCTGACATGTGTGCTAAGAGTTATGGCGAAAACAGTGGTTTTGGGCCGGTTTTAGGACAGCTCTTGGACCGCTGCGTGCGACACCCGCAGTGCGCCGCGGCAGGTACTCATGTCATGGACCTGTCTTTTGTCATTTCTCTATACAAATGCTATTGAAGCATTCAGACACTTTGCCTTGTGTCCCCTAGCCAAAATCTTGCCATTGCGTGCACGACTTGTGACTGTCGTCACCGTCTGATCAGGCACTGACGCCTGGTCAATGGGAGTGTTACTAGGAAGCTTCCTTGCATATTCTCATGGTGTCAGAGCAGTGAGACAGTTCTTACTAAGCTGCGCAGCAGAGACGCAGCAGAGCAGCAGCAGTGAGAGTCACCGCTGCAATAGATCCACTCGGGCCTGTCGCAGACAGACGGTCGTCGTCGTCGCAGCCCACACCCATCACGTGAGACTGTAGCAGCGGCGTTGCCACCGTGCCAGCAGCAGCACAGCAACAGAGCAGCAGCAGCAGTAGCGGTAACAGCAGTGCCGTAGCAGCAGCTACAGTAGCGCGTGGCAGCTACAGCAAGTGCAGCCGCCGTCCGCAGCCACAACGGCGGCCGCAGCGACAGCAGTGTAGCGGTAGCAGCGTAGCAAGAGCAGTGGCGGCAGCAGCAGAGCAGCAACAACGGCGGCAATAGCAGCATAGCAATAGCAGCGGCAGTCGCGGTAGCAGGAGTAGAGCAACAGCAGATATAGCAATTGCAGCATAGTAGCGGCAACAGCAGTAGCGCACAACGGCTGTAGCGAGCAGCAGCCGCAGCGCGCAGCAGCAGCATCAGCAGCATTGCGCAGCCGCTGCTGCCGCTGCTTTGCACACAGCCACGCAGCTGCTGTTGTAGCTGATAGCACAGCTACAGCAGCAGCTGAGCGGAAGCTGTTGAGCAGCTTTTGCGCAGCTTCTGCGCAGCCGCCGCGGAGCGGCTACACGCTTGCGCAGAACCGGGAGAGAAAAAAAGGGAAAGAAAGGGGGAAAAAAAGGAGGGAGTCGAGCTTACATCAGCAATTTTGCTTGCTGACGTCATCAGGTCGTGCTGACGTCAGCAACCACCTGCTGACGTCAGCACCATACTTAGCCAAATTTTCGGCCGGACGGTCGAAAGTGGCCAGGGTCTCAACTCCTCCAGAAACGGTGACACTTTTGGAATCCGACAAACCTGGCCTGTCGACTCATACTGAGAGGCAACATGAACTTGTCCGACAACAAGGGGGAGGGGACAGGTGATCCCTCCTCCTCTTCTTCTGGTGTCCTAAGTCCATGCTCGCAGGCCATTGAGGACCTGCGGAGCCAGCAGGATGAGATGCGTCGCCTACAACAGGAACAGACTGATGCCATCCGCACATTGACTGAGCTTCTGCGCGCCCAGTCCACGATCCCACGGCAGGTTTCCGAGGGAGCTGCAGGCGTTGCGGTCTCTACACAGCAGTCGGCTCAAGCACCCGTGACAGGAGGTAGACCTGACCCACCACCTCATGACCTCGTGGATGATGATCCATTCATGCCAGGCATCACAGGCGACTCCTCGGATCATGAGATTCGAGTTCTTCAGGAGCGCCTCTGTCAGCTGCAGACGGGCACCAGATCTCCTCGGTTTTCACCGATACGATCATCACCCGACTATCCCGATGACTATCCCCTTCCAGGACTCTTTCCCATTTCTTGTCCTCCTCAGCCTGCGGTTGCTCTCCCCACGGAGCGGCAACCCAAGGACTTTGAGATNCGGTAGGTTTTCGAGGGAATTGCAGGCGTTGTGGTCTCTACACAGCAGTCGGCTCAGGCACCCATGACAGGAGGTAGACCTGACCCACCACCTCCTGACCTCCTGGATGATGATCCATTCATGCCAGGCATCACAGGCGACTCCTCGGATCATGAGATTCGAGTTCTTCAGGAGCGCCTCTGTCAGCTGCAGACGGGCACCAGATCTCCTCGGTTTTCACCGATACGATCATCACCCGACTATCCCGGTGACTATCCCCTTCCAGGACTCTTTCCCATTTCTTGTCCTCCTCAGCCTGCGGTTGCTCTCCCCACGGAGCGGCAACCCAAGGACTTTGAGATACCACCTCCACAAAACATCAGTGAGGACGGCTTTGACTGCTGGGAGATCCTCTTTCAGGTTTGGGCTACTTCGGAGGGAGTGTGGCCCTACTACCACAGCCCGTATCAGCCTACAGATCCTGTATAGGTGCTGACAGCAGCGAGGGCGATGCGCGGACTCCTCTATGCCATGCCACGCAAGACCGTCGTCGATTTTTGCCCCTTCCTTGGTGAGGCCGGCACAGGCACCGGCGTTGATCCACGCGAAGGTTGGGATCTGGCCTTATCCGTGTTGGCCGCAGAGACGCACGCCACGCGTGCAACACACATTCCTGCCTTCCACTCTCTCCGTCAGGGGCCTGTAGAGTCTGCAGCCGATTACTGGCGACGCGCCATGCACATCTACACGCGCCTTGGGACCTCAGGTCGCACACAGCTATGGACGCTCTGTACGATGATGCTTGGAGTTTGCCTTGAGTACACTAACATCTTCACACGGTACAACGACGCTGTCCTCAAGCCCTTTTCCGCCACTCTGTAGCTTTTCTCCTGGGTGCATCAGCTCTTCCTCCAGGTGACTTTAGCCCGCGAGGCAGCCGTGGCCCATCAGAAGACTTCTCTTTCTGCAGCAGTCGTCGCATCACCACCATCTTCCCTCCTGCAGTCTCCTTCTTCATCCTCCACCACATCCTCATCTTCCTCTTCCTTTTTGGCCCCACCCCCACCCACTCAAACACATGGTATTGTAGCAGCAGCTTAGGGGAAGAAGAAGAAGGTGAAGCGTGGATCAGGTCAGCAACAATCACAGCAGCAGTCATCATCCAGTGGTAGCAGTGGACGTTCTGTTCACTACTAAAACTGTGAGGGCACCCATCGCTACACCGAGTGCCAGTAGCCGCTCGACTGGGCGCGGATTACTCGTGGGCTCCAGGCTGCACACGCCCTCTGTTCCAGGTCCAGCACGTCATCCTCGCCATCCGCCGGACGCGTGGCGGCCACAACTGTAGCTCTTCCCGTTTCCTCACCAGCGAGTATCAGTGATTTGGACCCACGCGACCGCACCATCATTGAGCTCCGACACCTTCTGGCGCTCCACTTTCAGGGAGGTGCGAGTGTATTTTCATCGTTGGGTGGTCCACGGACTGTTTGTTCGTCTGTTTGTGTGGGTCGTGACGACGCATGTGGGGGAGCACAGTCAGCATGTGATGATGATGGGCCTGACTACACCGATTGGGTTCACGAGTCTGATCTTTGTGCCCTGCATCGTTCCTCCCAACTGACGGCTCAGCATCCCTCTGATGCCGAGTGTTCCATTGCCCATTATACAGTGACGTCCACTAGACGTGACTCCGGTGGCACTTGGATCATCGATTTTGGTGCCACTCATCACATAACGTGTCGTCATAGTGATTTTGTTGTTCTCGGTCCTGTCACATCTGTCTATTCTGTCCGTACAGGCTTTGGTCAGTCCTTGCCATTATGGTGTTGGGGTTGTATGTTTCAACGGTCCGTCTGGCCCCTTGTNTGGGTGGTCCACGGACTGTTTGTTCGTCTGTTTGTGTGGGTCGTGACGACGCATGTGGGGGAGCACAGTCAGCATGTGATGATGATGGGCCTGACTACACCGATTGGGTTCACGAGTCTGATCTTTGTGCCCTGCATCGTTCCTCCCAACTGACGGCTCAGCATCCCTCTGATGCCGAGTGTTCCATTGCCCATTATACAGTGACGTCCACTAGACGTAACTCCGGTGGCACTTGGATCATCGATTCTGGTGCCACTCATCACATAACGTGTCGTCGTAGTGATTTTGTTGTTCTCGGTCCTGTCACATCTGTCTATTCTGTCCGTACAGGCTTTGGTCAGTCCTTGCCATTATGGTGTTGGGGTTGTATGTTTCAACGGTCCGTCTGGCCCCTTGTAGCTTTTGGACATGTTGTTTGTGCCTGATCTTGAGCTCACCCTGCTTTCTGTGCGCGTCGGCACACTGATGGGTCTCTCAGTGGAGCATACCGTAGACTCAGCGACTGTGACTGCTACTAACACTCGCAGTGTTGTCTTTCGTGCATCAGTCGTAGATGATCTGTATCGGTTTCTCGGACCTCCTCCACTTGCTCCCCTTCCTCCTCCGGTTGGGTCTTTGTCACTAGTGTTCTGTCTCCGGAAAACCTGTGGTAACTTCATCGCCGTCTGTGTCATGTGGGCTTTGACACTGTGTCGAAGCTCATTTGGACACAGCTAGCTCTCGGTCTTGACGCGGCTTCTTTCGAGAAGCTACCCAAGACCGACTGTCTTTTTTGCGCTCAAGGGAAGATGCACCGATGCACCTACTCTGACTCTCGTTCCCGAGCTCTTTGGCCTCTCGAGCTAGTTCACTCAGACCTTCTCGGTCCTCTTCCGGTCGAGTCCCTATCCGATCGGGGCCGGTATGTTCAGACTCTGACTAGCGACTTTACCCGGATGCTGTGGGTCTACAGGCTACGTCAAGAGTGCGACGCCACCCTTGCGGTTCGACTCTTGCTAGTGATGACTGAGTGTCAGTCCCGTCACACGCTACATACCTTTTGCTCGGAT